>JAODVO010000024.1:52623119-52634519 GCA_025400055.1 Notarius lentiginosus | reverse complement strand
TTAACTGGGTTCTCTTTATCTACTTTTAGGACTTGTGTGAAAATCTGATGATGTTTTAGGTCATATTTATGTAGAAATATAGAAAATTCTAAAGGGTTCACAAACTTTCAAGCACCACTGTAAATACACTCTATCATAAATATTTGTGGACACCTGGCCACCACACTCATATATGGCTCTTCTCTAAACCATTGCCACAATGTTGGAAGTACACAATTGTGTTGAATGTCTTTGAATGCTGTAGCATTAAGAATTCCCTTCACTGGCATGAAGGGGAATAAACCTGCTGCATCATGACAGTCTCCCTGTGCACAAAGATTGGTATGCCAAGGTTGGTATGAAAGATCTTAAGTGTCCCACACAGAGTCCTGATGTCAACCCCATTCAACACCTTTGAGGTGCACTGGAACACCAGATACACCCCAGACCTCCTCATCCAACATCAGAGCCTGACTTCACTAATGCTCTTGTAACTGAATAAGCACAAATCCCCACAGCCACGCTCCAAAATCTAGTAGAAAGCCTTCCCAGAAGAGTGGGAGCTATTATAACAGCAAAGGGGGACTAAATTTGGAATGGGATGTTTAAAAAGCACATATGAGTGTAACTGATCAGGTGTCCCCATACTTTTGGCCATATAATGTAGATAAATTTGAGTATATGCAAGGTATTCAAACTTAGAAGAAACCTTTATTTGTCACATGCACACTCAAGCACAGTGAAATTTGTCCTCTACATTTAACCCATCTGAAGCAGTGAACATATGCACATACAAGTGAGCAATGAGCACACACACATGTACCCAGAGCAGTGGGCAGCTATGTTACAGCACCCGGGGAGCAGTTGGGGGTTAAGTGCCTTGCTCAAGGGCACTTGCCAAGACCTAGTGGTGGCTACTAGGCACCACTAGGCAGTTGCAGATTAACAATGCAAAACTCATAAGCCTTTTGGGAGTTAAACATCCTAATCATGCTACAACTAGAAATTACAGAGCCTCTGTGAATGGGTATATGATATTTTATGAAAAGGAAACTGACTAAGAGAGGGTTAGGTCAGATGGGTTGGTTAGTATTTGGGATTTCTGAATTAAAGTGAAACATTGAATGGTACTGGCCTCCCACTATAACTCTTGCTATGTAATAGGCAAGAGGCTGAGGGCTGTGGAAATGGAGATCAGTGCTGCCCAGTGTGCTAAGTGCCTGGTTAGTACTGGGAAGGAGACTGCTTGGGCAGATCAGGTCCTGGCATGGGAGGGACATTTTTTATTGAATGGTAGCTTAGCCTATACACAAGATCATACTGCGGTTGATGAACTATGTTGTTCTATTTCCTGTAGTCCTTAAAAAATCTGATCGCACTCTAAACCCAATGGGATTGGAAGTTTTGCACATTTCTCATTAAATCCTAAATGACAACTAAGATGCTCATTTGCTTTCCCTCTGAGAGGCATCTACTCATTTGTGTTTTCTCTCCTGCTTTAATTAACGCCTTATCAAAGGAGCTTAGTCAGTTGGTGAGAACAACTGGGAGTTGTGCATTATCATAATTGACTTTAGAATAGTTAATTGTATGTCTCATTTCAGAAAGCCTGCTAAATTTGAAGGGCTTATTGCAAAATGGGTTTGGGAGACCTGAGATTAAGGGTATTTGCACAGGCATCCGAAAACTCCATGTGAGATTCAAGTAGATTAGGGTGTATAATGGTGTTTGACATGGATTACAATCCTGACTTCACTTTATTTTTGCTTTAAAGGTGACATATTATGAAAAACTTAGTTTTTCAGTTCTTGTGCACATACATTTAGGTATCTGGAGTGCCCACCAACCCACCAACTCTGAAATAAGACAGCCAGTCAGTTTCTTTTTGGCTGCCTGTTTCAGTAAACGTGCTTCAACAGGCTGTTCAGATTTGGCTCCCCCTTTGATGTCACAAGGGGAGCTCATAAGAATTATGCTGTCCCCTAATCTGAGTATCTCCATGCATGGCTTGAGAGCTGCCTTTGCGAATGAATATTTATGAGGAAAGTGCTACCTTATTGGCCCAGTGGAAGAGGGGGTGGGATGAACAGTGGCTCATTATCATTTAAAGAAACAGGTACTCTAATCCCCCATACAGAACAGGGCTGTTTAGACAGGGTGAGAAGGGAGCTGTGGTGCTTTATCCTTGTAGTATTTTAACTAAAGCATGTCACAGACATTTCATGTCAACTTGTGGAAAAGGAGTATAATATGTCACCTTTCAAAGAAAATTAGGCTTAGCAACTACTCTATTTTTAGGAAAGAAATATTAATGTAGACGTATTGGCTAAGAATCAGAATCATTATAGATCATTACAAAAGTCATTAAATTCTTATTATTACTCCTGCACACTTCAGAAAGTGAGTGTACAGGAAGAGAGTGGGACAACAAAGTGCTTAGAAGTTGGGGGATGGTGTTATCTGGTAACGTAGTGGTGAATTTTCCCAGGCTGATGTGACAGAAAGTTCTACAGTCTCTAGAAATTAGCAAAACCCAGGAATCGCTACAGATCCTTAATAGTGGGAGGTAACTGTTACTGCCTCTACTTTGGACTTGTCCATTGTCTCTCCCCTCTCGTTAGGCATATCGCCCAGACATTTTACTGATGGAATAATGGACCTCACATGTTCTTATTTTGATGAAGTGTTGGCTATCCAGCAACTTTGTCAGCAGTGTTGAACATGTTCTTCTTCTGTGACTGAGAAAACCAGGATGTTGTTTATGTAGACAATTGCCAACTGGTTCAGAAACTCTCTGAGGACTTAATTTTGGAAAACTTGGAAGACTGATGGTGCATTGATGAGCCCATATGGCATAACCAAATATTTGTAGTGGCCCAATGCTGTCATTTCGGATTCAGCTCATCACTTTCTAAGATGCAGATAAGGTTATATGTGCTGCATTGATAAGGTTTTGTGAAAATGTGGGATCCTCTCACATGCCAATGCAAAGAGTGAGAGGGTACTGATACATCAGAGTGACTGCATTAAGAACCCTGTAATCAATGTCCAACTGATCTATTTTCTATAAAGAAGAACCTGGTGGATGGATGAATGTATCCAAGTATAAGGTCTTTCTAGATATATTCTTCCATCACCTTTTGACTTTGGAACTGACAAATGATAAGTTTTCTTTTGAAGAAGGAACAATGTCGTTCACAGATTAATGACAGAATCTCAAGGTAAAGAGGTAAGGAGTGGGTACTTTAACTTTGCTTTGTATTTCAGGGCTTTCAGTCTGGGTTGTGTGACAGGGAAAAGAGAGGCAGGTATTAAAATACTTTAAACCCCATAAAAGGAAGTTCACCTTCCTTACAGAAGATTTTTCTTCTGGAAAAAGAATCAGTCATGTGTGGTGAACCACAATGATCCTAATATGGTGGTATCCAAAAAGTTTCCTGCTACGATGAACACTGGAAAATACTGGGACTGTGAACACCAGAATAAACATCCAGTGATAGTAACTTTCTTGTTCTCTATCATGGGTGTCAAGGGATGACTCACTTGGTTACATTGGGTGTCCTTAGGTCATGATTGTCACTCAGCACAAAAATGTCCTTTTCCACCACAATATAAACACAGCCCATATTGTCTCCTGTACTCCTTCTCCTCACAGGAGAGTTTCACATGCCCATCTTCCATGTGCTTGTATTGAGGTGTGAATTCATCTGGGAGAGAATCTTTTCAACATGAGTTTGGTTTGTAGTGTACAGTTGAGTCTCTGGTGAAACACAGTTTTCAAAGCTTCCCAAAATTCCCTCTTGAACTCTGTGAAAGTTTGCAGCAGCATGAATTGGTTGAACATAGTGGTGGCCCATGTCAGTGCTCATCCAGGACAATATACTCCACAGTCCAAAGATCAGAAACATTACACAGTCCAAGGTCATGCACAGAAATCGGAATAACCTGAGAGCCACAGGACAGAGCCAAAGAGTAAGAATAGGGAGGGATCAAATACAATGATTTTGGTAATAACCAGAAATCAGAGGGATAATCCAAAAGGTTGAGATATGATAAAACAGACAAAAGTTATAAATAGAACAGACAGAGACCGACAAAGGCTCAGAATTTTGCAATGAATGTGTCTGATTATGTGCTTTATGTATTGAGTGTACAGGAAATGATTGAGCCAACTAAGGAAGTGCTAGAACTCGGAGAGGGTGCCCTCTGGTGGCATGGTGGTTAACTGTCCCAGACGATTGGGACAGAAAATACATTATAGACGAGTTGTTTAAAAAAAAAAAAATAACACCAGAGTAAGGGAATTAGAAACATTTACTGAACAGTTCAATCAAACAAAAATGAATCTAGAAAATAATTAATGAAAAGCTGTGGATTCTACTGTAATAATTGGATTACACTGTAATAGATGGATTAGACTACCATAGTACATGAGTAACAGTACAGACATCAACAATATTTACATTATAGTTGCTTGTACAGTTTGTTGGTATACAGTGTGCTCCAGATACTATTACTTTAACACTACATGGGAAGCCTAGCCTTCCCTAAAATTTCATTAAATGAAATGTTTCTATCTTAAATGTGGAAATGTTTCTTTGTTATTCATTATCCTGGGTGAAATTCAACATTTTAGTGAATAAAATAATAAAAGATCTTATGGCAATATCATGCTCTTTGTTGATTTACCACAAACTGTTTTGAGTAGACAGCTCAGCCTGTGTAAAAATGTCCTTTGAAGCCCCCAGTACACCATCCATAGAACTGCTTGAAGCACAACTTCTTTTTCCTTTTATAACAGATTAAAGTACATTGCATTTTAATGGGAGCAAATATTAAATTGTAACTTCACCCCCAGCTCTGAGCCTAACTCTATTCGCTGCATAATTTTGAAAAATGCTAAAAAGTGGCCAAGGGGTGGGGATGGAGGGAAGGCTTGGGGGAGGGGGGTGCAGAGAGATTCTAAGGAGTGGAGCTAGGTGGGGAGGTGGGTGTGAATGTATGAGATATTTGAAAATGAGGGCTTCCACTCAAGGGTGGGGGCTGGGGAAGGTGGGCTGCCCACCTCTGGTTAGAGGGTGTTAACCTTCTTTTTTTATGATGTAGTAGTAGAGCAGGCCTCCATCAGTCATGATTGACCATGGGTTCACATCCTAATCCTGGTTATCTGCTCAAATGGAGCAGCGCCTCTTGTGGCTGTAGAGGCCTATGCGGGAGTGACAGTCTCTGTCGCGTAGATCACATATGTAGATGTTCTCTGGTCTGTTGGAGTTGTTGCTCTCCTTACTGTGTGCTCGCTTTTCTGCTGCAGCATTCATCAGCTTCTCTTCCCCTATCTTGAGGTGTTGGTTCAGGGTGCTCCTTCACCTTGTGCAATTGGCTGCAAGGTTCTCCCAGGTCTCAATGTTGATGTCAAATGCTCGCATGTCTCTCTTGCAGACATCCTTGTATCACAGCTATAGGAATCCTGTGCTTCACCTTCCAGCTGCCAGTTCTCCATAGAGGAGGTATTTTGGGATGCACCCATCTTTCATGTGGTGCACATGGCCCAGCCAACGCAATCTGCATTGCCTGAGGAGGGTGTACATGCTGGGAAAGCCAGCTAGGGACAGGACCTCAGTGTTGGGCACTTTGTCTTGCCATGATATGCCCAGGATGTGGCAGATACTTCGCAGATGGAAACTGTTGAGTCTTTTTTCCTGCCTGGCATATGTGGTTCAAGTCTTGCTGTTGTATAGCAATGTGCTGATAATGCAGACATTGTACACTGCCATCTTGGTCTTTTTGGTCAGCTTGGGGTTTGTCCACACTCTAGTGATGAGGCGTGCAAGTGTTGTAGCTGCCTTCCCAATCCTCTTGTCGATCTCAGTGTCCAAGGAGAGGTTGTCAATGATGGTGGAGCCAAAGTATGTGAACTGGTGGATGGCATCAAGCACATAGTTGTCGATGGTGATGACAGGCAGTTCCACTGTATCTTGCCCCAGGATGTTAGTCTTCTTCAGACTGATGGTCAGGCCAAAGTCTTTACAAGCCTGGGAGAATCTGTCCATCAGCAACTGCAGTTCATGCTGTGTGGGGGTTGCAACTGCTGCATCATCGGCAAACAGCATGTCTCTGATAAGGGCTACACAAACCTTTGTCTTCACTCTGAGGCAGGCAAGATTGAAGAGCCTGCCATCTGATCTGGTCCACAGGTAGATTCCCTCTGTTGCTGTGCCAAAGCAACAGCAAAGAAAATCCCAAAAAGTGTTGGAGCGAGGACACAGCCTTGTTTCACTCTGCTGCATATGTCAAAAGGCACTGAAGAGCTGCCGTTGAACTGTACTGTCCCCTTCGTGTTGGAGTGAAAGGATTCAATCAGGGTCTGCAGTTTTGGTGGGCAGCCGATCTTCAGAAGAATCTTGAAAAGGTTGTCTCTGCTGACCAGGTTGAAGGCTTTAGTGAGGTCGATAAAGGCAACATACAGGGGCATCTGTTGTTCTCTACATTTCTCCTGGAGTTGATGGAGGGAGAAGACCATGTCCACCATTGATCTATCGGCACAAAATCTGCACTGTGACTCTGGGTAGACATGTTCAGCCAGCTTCTGCAAACGAAGCAAGATGACCTGAGCAAATACCTTGCCTACAATGCTGAGCAGGGAGATGCCTCTGTAGTTGTTGCAGTCACTTCTGGTGCCCTTGTTCTTGTAGAGGGTAATGGTCTTAGCATCCCTCATGTCTTGCGGTACAGCTCCTTCTTTCCAGCACTGACATAGGACATCGTGTAAAGGAAGGAGGGCAGTCTTGCAATGCTTAATCAGGTCTGGGGGGAATCCCATCACTGCCTGGGGCTTTGCCTATGGCCAAGTTGTTGATGGCCTTGCTGAGATCTTCTACAGTCGGCTCTGTGTCTAATTCTCCCATGACTGGCAGGCACTCGACAGCATCAAGGGCTAAAGTGGTCACATAGTTCTCTCTGGAGTAGAGGTCAGAATAGTGTTCCACCCATCTTTCCATCTGCTGGCTTTTATTCGTGATTACTTCCCCAGTGGAGGACTTGAGGGGAGCCATCTTGCTCTGGTCTGGTCCGAGGGCCTTCTTGATGCCATTGTACATTCCTCTGATGTTGCCTGTTGCAGCAGCCGTCTGGATGGACTCACTGAGTTCTGTCAAGTATTTGTTGGTGCAGCATCTCGCAGTCTGCTGAACTTTGCTCCTGACAACCTGTAAAATCTGCACGTTCTTCTCAGTTGGTGACTCTGCAAGTGCAGTGTGTTTGGCCTCAATGACAGGTGTCAGCTCAGTCAGCTTGGCTTCAAACCAGTCATGAGTCTTTGAGGTCTTCTTTCCAAAGGTGGCCAAGACTGTGCGGTGTATTGTGTCTCGTAGGGTTTCCCATTTCACTGTGGCAGAGTTTCCAGGCTGCAGCTTGCCAAGCTCTTTCTCAAAGGCCATTGCAAACTGTTTTGTAAGGTCTGGATAGGACACCCTGCTGACATCAATGCGTGGGTTCCCCTGTTTCTTTGAGCGGTGGAACTTCTTCGGCAGCAGTCTTATTTTACAGCACACCAAGGAGTGGTCTGTGTCACAGTCCACACTGTGGTAAGAGCGTGTGTGGAGGACATTCTTGATGGAGGCATGTCTGACTTGGACCAGATCCAGTTGGTGCCAGTGCTTAGAGCATGGGTATCTCCAGGATACCTTGTGTTGAGGCTTGGTTTTGAAATAGGAGTTGGCAATGCACAAGTCATGGTAGGCGCACTTCTCTAACAGTCATTGTCCATTCTCTTTCATCCTGCCCACTCCAAACTGGCTGAGGCAGGAAGGCCACGAGTCATGGGCTGCACCCACTCTGGCCTTAAAGTTGTCCAGGAGAACAAGTTGCCCATGGCTAGGGATGCTCCTGATGATGGATGTGAGATTCTCATAGAACTCATCTTTTGCATCTGGGGTGGAAGACAGTGTCGGGGCATACACACTGACAAGGGTGATGGGGCCAACACTGGTGTTGAGGTGGAAAGTAAAGAGTCATCCTGAGCCATTGCTACTAGGCTCTACCATACACAGTATGCCATTCTTCACTGTGAAGCCTACTTCATGTTCTCTTGGTTCATCTGAGCTCTTCCCCTGCCAGAAGAAAATGTTGTTTTTTTTCCTTCAGTGTGCCTGATTCAGGTAGCCGTGTTTCTTGAAGGGCAGTTATGTCAACATTTAGTCTCTTGAGCTCATCATTTATGACAGCAGTCTTTCTGCTGTCACTGATGTCTTGCAGATTTTTGGAGAGGCCGGTCAACATTGTCTGGACATTCAAACTTCCCAGCTTTAGAGCTGGTTTCTTTTGTCTAATTCTTCTTTTCTTGCTTGGTGTAATAATTGCAGTCTGCTGTTCAGATAATTCCTAATCTCCATGTACCCAATGAAGAAAGCAGACCGTGGCGAGACAACACCTTACTGGCTGGGGGCTGCCCAGCTTGAGGCAGGCGGTAGCTGTCCAATGAGATCCGAGGGTCTCTCCCACCGTTGAGAGCAACCCCTGGCACCAAGCTCTACACCAATCGAGCAGTGGCTTATAGCCGGTGACTGTTGCTCCCCGTGTTGTGTCGATGCCAAAGGCATAGCTGGAGTGGCCTCTCCAGGTGCGGTTGGATAGATGTTAGCCTGGGCAGTGTGATATGGAGGACAGACTGTCACCCATGCAGCATGTGCCCCCTCTCCTCATCGCTGATGGGTCCAAAGGAACAGCAGGGCTGCTACAGTTTGGCACCAGCGCCGTTGCAGGAGCTGCCAGAATGAGGTTGACAACAACTACGAACTGTCTTCGGGGCTCCAACTCTGGATTTCTTCTTGAGGTTTACTCCTGAAGCCTTTTCCATAACTCAATGTAACCGTAAGGCAGCAGAGGTTTGAAATTGGAGTTTTCCTTCTCCTAGATGGACTACCTACCAAAGCTAGCGAGCTCCATCTACCCAGTAGAGAAGTATCAAATGGTTAACTCTATGTCAACATCGATCTTGCAAGGTTCAAGTTAATTTAAACCAGTAGATGGTGTTTTGAGCCATTTTCCATCATAAAATGCTAATTTTTATAAAAAATGGTAAGTTTATCAATATTAGCATCAACGTTGATGCTCTATTACAGTACATTCATATAATTTTGTTCAAATAACACATTTAAGTGTGCATTACCTTTTCTGCGACTAGTGTGTTAAGAAAGTATTTAGATCAAATCAGTTTTTGCACATTTTATTTAGGTATAGATTTAACATAAAATGGGTTATATTTACTTTTCTTGCCCTTGATAAACACAAAATAATGACAAAGTGAAAACAATTTTTTCAATTTTTTTTGCAATTTTTTTAAATAAAAAATGGAAATCTCTCTTTTAGCTGAGTGTTCTTGTCTAAGTCTCGACAAGCTTTGCAGTCCTAGGTTTGGACAGTTTATCCTATTAATCCAGGCAGATCCACTCAAACTCAATCAGTTTAGACAGGTATCATTAGTGAACTACCATCTTTAGGCCTTTCTGGGAGATGTTCTCTGGAGTTCTGGGCTATGCCTGGGCCACTCAAAGACATTCAGGAACTTGTCTCAAAGGCCCTCCAGCTGTATGTTTCAGGTTGTTCTCTTGCTGAAAAGTGAACCTACTCCTCAGTCTGAGTTCATGTACAATGTGGAGCAGGTTATCTATGAGGACCTCTCTGTATTTGGCTGCATTTACCCTTCCCTCAAGTTCCCTGTCCCCGCTGCTGTACTCAAATAGTATGAGGCTGCCACCACCATGCTTCAGAATATGGAGGATGTTATCAGTTGATAAGCTGTAATGATTTTTGTCCGAAGCAGTGACTGGAGTTTAGCCCAAATTTAATTTTTTTTGTCTCATCTGCGAGTCCTTTTTCTTGTGCTGTCAGAGTCCTTTAAATACCTGCTATATTCCTTTTACTCAGGAGTGGTTCACTTTGGAGTGCCTTAGTGTAGAGTCTGAATAATGATTGAACTGAAATATTTCAGTTTTGGATTTATGATAAATTGGCTATTTTTTTTTATTTCATTTTAATCTAGAAGGGCACATGGTAGAGTGCATATCTCCACCAAGCCATATATTATCAACATCAAAACCAAATCACTTGAATCTAGGATAATACTAAAGCTGTACACTAAATTTCATCCAAATCTGTTCACTGCTTTTTGAGTTACGTTGGGAACAGACAAAAAAAATCCTGGATCTGCATACATATCCAGATTTGCATCAAAATCTAATCAATTGTTCCTTGGCCCGTGGCTCACCTTTCCTCAAAATGCCATCAAAATCTGTTCACTCATTTTGAGATACATTGTGAACAAACAAACAAACAAGTGAAAGCATAACCTCCTCCAACAAAATTGGCAGAGGTAATTAAGTCTGTAACAATAAAATGTGCAAAACCTGTAGGGGTCTGAATACTTTCTGAACTCAATTCACAGTTATTAGGAACAGTTAAAATATAGAGCTATTGATTTTGCTTTTCCTGAGCAGCTGGAAAATTGAGCCAGGTTGTGAAGAAGGGAAATTAGTGCCATTGATTGGTCTGCAGCTGAAAAGTGAAGTGAGACGGGCAAAATTGCTCATGTATTTAAGCTACATGAATAAAGACAAAAATCTTGAAGACAGACAGAAGAATAAACAGAGGAAGCACAGAATAAGCACGATAATTCATGAACCCTGTTAATGTGCTATCAACAAGAACGTTAGCAAGCTCTTTATTTTTGCCATTAAAATTGTTACAGGGAATATGCACATTCAAATTAACGTCATTATTATCGAATCTCTTCAAACCACATAGACCTGAAATTCGTTTCTGATCTTGACAAGAACAGTTTATTGTTTTTTTTTTATGATAAGAAATCTCATAACCATGGTTGTCACAAATCATTAAAACAATGGCCATCAATACACAGGTATAAAATCAAAGACTTAAAAAGAACAATAAGCAGCTAGTTGTCTAATTTGTGGTTATTTCTTCTTCATACTTTCTTTTCATCACCTAACAAACAGCTGTGTTTGCAATCCTCTGTCAGGCTAAAACATCTCATAGAATTTTGATTCAAATCCAAAACTAATACACGATTTTTAAGTGAGTGTGGATTCAAGGCAACTATGAAACTATCAAGATATGAAAGGAATAGAATGAATAACAACATTATTTAAAAATTCATGACTAGAAATGTGTATTATAAGGAAGACAGATTGAATTGGAAAGGCAACAGTGCCCCCTGCTGGTTGTTTTTATACAACAAGAACGGCTTGGTTCCAGGGTGATGGGGGTTTACACTGAAAAATTGGTTTTAAACAGTGTTTTGACGGGCATCTCCTCATCTCATTATCTCTAGCCGCTTTATCCTGTTCTACAGGGTTGCAGGCAAGCTGGAGCCTATCTCAGCTGACTACGGGCGAAAGGCGGGGT
>JAODVO010000024.1:48467223-48483051 GCA_025400055.1 Notarius lentiginosus | reverse complement strand
GTCAAAAACGCGCACGCCCTCTTTCGAACGCTGACGTAACCAAGTCGGAAGTTTTGTTTGTTTTGATAGCAATCAGGAAAGTTTGAAAAACGTACGTAGTAATCGTCATTTAAACTCGTGCGATATTTCGTTTGGAAAACAGTTTTCAAAATGGCGGCATTGACACCTGGCGTTTCAAAGTCTCGTGAAGATCGTGGGGATAAGCGGCGCCTGCCGTGGACCAAACGAACTAAATTCAACACGGCTAAAAACCAAATACGCCGATAAGTATCATATTTAATTGCCAATACGAGTCACGATATAAAGTTACGAAAACTGAAAAACACGTTAATTAAGAAATAAAGCAAGTTTAAAAATGACTTCAGTTCTCCATTAAGCTCTGTCCATGTGTCCTGCAAGCAAATCTCACTTCAACCGTTATTAACCCGCAACCTGAGGGAGAGTCTATGGCTGCGCTACTTTCAGGTGACGGATCGGAGCTCGATTTGAACCGTGAACTCTGTAGAGACGCAGAAGTAAACATAAAGAGGATCCCACAGCTCGAAAAGAACGAAAGCCATGGGGACAGCCCACTGAAGGAAACATTAGTGCTTCTGAACGCACTGGTGATTACTGCGTGCGTGTACACACTGGTGATAAACTACAATGCTGTGTCTAGGGTGAAATCTGGACAAGAGCGCGCACACACACTTCTCTGTTCCCAGAGCAGCACTATAATGGTCACAGAACTCTTGACCTTTCGAATCACTACTTGTAGTTGTAACACTATCAGCTTTAAGAGTCCCCAAAGTGGACGCAAGGCCACACTCAAAACAGCACAACGCCTAAATAAACCTGGTTTACAATGCGCATCAAATAGAGATTTCAAAGTCCCTTCCCACGCCATGTGGCGCATAGGGCGGCACCGATCTCCGTTTCCGTCGCCCTCGGCCTCTCGCCTATTACATAGCGAGGGTTACGGTGGGGGGCGGGTCCTCTGGTAAGCGCGAGAGTTTGACTCCCCACTCGCATCTGTATTGCAGCGTGCCATGCCAGACGGCAAATGGAGATTTCAGTGCTCGACAAATCACGAGCCCAGTCTTCTGGGACAGAAAGATAAGCGGTCACTGTAGCTTAGCTCTCGCTGGCATTTTTTCTTCTCTTGCTCAAAAGCGAGAACAACTCTCACTATTGACCTTCTGAGAACATTTTTATACTTGATACGCAAAATTAAGCAAAAGGCGTTTCAAAATGTTCCAACTACAGGGTGCGTTATTTGTTCTGAATCCGACCTCCTGTTGCACCACACACACACACACACACACACACACACATGTATCCCAATACAGGTAGTCGTCGATTTACGACCTACATGACTTACGACCGATCGACTTTACGACCGTCTGGTTATGACTGGCAAGTGTTTCCCAGCTGAGCGTACGAAAGTTTCCGCCCCAGCTCCCGGCAGCGCCCAGCATCCAGCCAGATACTGCTGACGTTTTCCAGCCCAAAATATGTTCAAAATCGCCCAATCTGGCAACACTGCTGATCCAGCCTCTTCTATTATGTGTGCAGTGTTTCGCTGGACAAACAACGAGCGAGCTACAGCGCGCGTACGGCTTAACCAGATCTTGTGCTATAACGTGCGCAGCTGGTAATCAAAGTAACTTTCACTTTTCTGTTCTGTGTCCAAAATGAATAGTTTTCAACTGTTCAGCTAAAAAAAAAAAAGTTATTAAAATGATTGTTGTTGAAATGATGTGTTTGCAATTTTATTTATAATCAAAAACTGGTACAGGTGGATGAAAGAGTGATAGTGTGATGATGGTACTTTTTTTGAGTGCTAAGAAGTCCTAGTGAATGCTTGATAAGTAGACAATAATAAATAATTAGGTGTATTTTTCGGCGCGCGTCGCGTGCGCACACTATGACTCAAAATAATAGTAACGGCAAGAAATAAGTTACTTTCACCCCTGAGTATGCAGTGTTTGACTTAAACCAAATAATGAGCCAAGGTAATGAAATAAAATGTTGTTAAAATAAGACTTTAAGATGATTACAATATCATTACACATCACAATATACTTGCATTCATTTAACACAGGTCGACTTACGACCAGATCGGTTTACGACCGGTCAGTCGTAACCAAACGCAGTCGTAAGTCGACGACTACCTGTACACAGTTCCCAGGATCATACGTTAAGTTACTATGATCGTGAATTAAAAAAAAAAAAGATATACAAGGAGAATTAAGTTATTTCATGGATGGAATGGAGAGCATAGGATTTGAAATGAGATGCTGTGCAAAATCAGATATCGTTTGAGCCATTTATGTCCCAAAATGCAATAAAACCCTTGTATGTATAGTAGCTACAGCTGAGTTACACAAACTCTCTTCCTTATGTGCTTAAACTCCCACAATAATTGGTTCATACGTACTTTAACTCGAAAATGGGGCTGTTTTAGCTGGTAAAGATGTTCCTGTGTTTCAGAAGGGTCAAATTATTGGCCTGCATCAAGGAAATAAAATGACTGCTGAAATGACTGGGTTAAGCACTATCCGACGCACTATTAAAACCTGGAAGAATAGTGGCAAACTGTCAACTTTGCAGAAAAAATATGGTCAGAAAAAACTTGATCAGAGATCACATAAATGCTTGGTGAATTCAAATCGTAATAAAGCGACCAGTAGAACTGGCTGTGTTTTAATAGTGAGGAGAAGCGCGTTTTCACATGCACAATGAACTTTTGAACGGAATTGGGACTAAATAGCTATGCGGCCATAAGGAAGCCGCTTGTTAGTGAGGCTAATCAGAAGAAAAGGCTTCAATTTGCGAGGAAGCATTAAAAATTGGACTCTGTTGTACCTGTTGCTCTGGAATAAGGTAAATTTGGACTCTGACCACGTGAACTTTTTCTATGGATCCGGAGTAAGAAGTGCAGCGTTTTGATCTGGGGTGGCTTCAGTTTGACAGGCCAAGATTTGGCAATGTTATGTGGCAATAAAACCCAAGTCTGCTGACTACCTGAATGTACTGAATGACCAGACTATACCATCAATGGACACTCCCGTCCCCCAACCTTCCCTGATGGCTTGGGTATATTCTAGGATGAACATCGGGCTCAGATTGTGAAAGTGGTTCAGGAAGCATGAATTTCCACCACAGAGTCCTGGATTTACCCTATTGAAAGTATTTGGGATGAGCTGGAGAAGACTTGATGGTGGAGTTTGACTCTCCCAACGTCAAGACAAGGTCTCCGGGGGGGAAAAAATGAAGGCAACTCTGGATGGAAATTAATTTGACCTTGCATAAGGTTGTTGAAATACTGCCACGACAAATGTGCACCATAATCAAAGCAGAAGGCAGTCCAGCTGAATTGGTGTGGACTGCCAAATCTCCCGCTGTCCAAAAGGTCCGAAGGGGGATTGTCGCGGCGATGTATGCCCATCTGTCCGAGGAAGGTTGCTCACCTTCTGAAATCAACTCCTCTCTCAATTTTTGGAGGAATTTTGTAAAACTTGACATCGCATTGTTCTGTCTCAGTAGTACGCATATATTGTAACTTTTTGTTAAATTGGGTCACATTTTACCAGATTTACAGCCCTTGATTTAACAAAATTTATACTTTGACAATTTCATGAGTGTGTCTTCCTTCTAATATCAGCTCCTCTCACAATTTGTGGAGGAATTTCACGAAATTTGGCAAAAGGCATTGTCGGTAGCATGCATATTTTGTTCAATTCTGTCGCATTTTACCAGAGTCGTGGCCCTTGATTAACAAATTTGCACTGTCACGATTTCATGAAGTGTGCTTGCCTTCTGACATCAACTCCTCTCTCAGTTTTTGGACGAATTTCTTGAAGCTTGCCAAAAGGCCTTGTTATATGATTGTAATACGCATATTGCGATTTAATTTCGTTTGTGAAAATTTTACCGGAGTTTTGACCCTTGATTTAAATAACTTTTGACAATTTCATGAGCGTGTAGGTTCTTCTGAAATCAACTCCTCTCACGATTTGTGGAGGAATTTCACGAAACTTGGCGGAAGGCTTTGATAGTTATACGCATACTGAAATTTTGTTTAATTTGGGCAAACTTTTACCAGAGTTATGCCCCTGATGATTAACAAACTTTTTGGCAGTTTCATCAGTGTGTGCTTGCTTTCTGAAATCAGCTTTTATTGTCCACCACTTGGCCGAAAGGCCCAAAGGGGCATCGTGGTGATGACTATCCCTGGAAGGGTACCCGCCTTCTGAAATCAGCTCCTTTCAATTTTTGGAGGGATTTCACGAAACTTGACAGGATTCTTTGTTATATGTCGATAATGCACGTATTGCAATTTCATTCAATTCAGTCACATTTTACCAGAGTTATGGCACAGTTGCCGGCGGGGGATATTGTGCTCTCGGAGCACTTTTTGTTTTCTTGAGCAGTAAGACGAATCATTGCACAAGTGGTATATTGAAGATGGTTCTTGGGTTGTTTTTCAATACATTTTTTATTTTGAGCTTTGCAAGAAAGTGTTTCGATTTGAATCTGTACCTGAGGGGAAGAACAACGTTTGTTTTAATCGTTCTCAGTTTCATGACTGAAGGTGCTGTACGCTTCTGATGTTTTTGGTATTGGAGCAGTGCGGGGAACAGGGCCGTCTACGATGAGGTGGGAAGTAACCAGCTGGTGCGCCAGGTGCAAGCTGAATGAAAAATGATCCTTTTCTCAGTTAATTTGCAGCACCAGCGCACTCTACAGAGTGACTGTGTGCGATGCAACAAAAGAAAAGAAAATGTGATGGAAACTCGTGTGCATTCATTAAATATGAACAATAAGCATTTATAGTGATGTTCAAGGTACTTTTTTTATTTTTTGATGGACAGTATTTTAGATCAAGGCAACACTATTGTACCTTTCTGTTTTTAGCACACATGTTCTTGTCTGTACGATATAAAATGCAGCTTTCACTGAAGACCTGTCTGTGTGCACGTCATGGGAGATGTTCATTTTCTGAGCATTTTAATATTGAAGTACATCTGTAGCACAACATCTTTTATAAATTGTTTACTTTTTTTTTTTGCTCTGCTCTCATATGGCTACCATTTCTTGTCCTTTTAGTGCCTTCGGCTGTCCCTACTCAGACATTAACATGAAGAAAGAGGTAGTGCTGCCTGATCGGCTCGGTGGTGAAAAACAAATCACCTTCGTCCCAGTGCATTTTGTGCAGAAAACCAAGAGGCTGTGTGCTGAGCAAGAAGAGGAGGAAGAGGTGAACGACAAAGATGGCCATGAGGAGAGCAGGTTGGGACGATGTGCACTAATTTGTGTGCTGCTTGTTGTTTCTTAGATTTGCCAAAAGCGTGGACACTCAGTAATTCATAGGCTTTTCTGTATTTTTGCGAGTTTCTGCATCGTAGAACAATACTGAAGACATCAAAATTATGAAATGACGCATGTGACGTGTATGGAGTTTGTGGTGAACAAGTCTGAATGTTTTTAGATTCTTCAAAGTAGCCACCGTTTACCTTGACGCTTTGCACACTATTGGCATTATCTTAACCAGCTTCATGAGGTAGACTTGTAGGACACTCTGGACACTTACAGTAATGCTTTTATGGTTGAGGACTACAGTTGACTTACTAACTTTAGGACTGCAGTTGTCACGAACAATTTTGCACTCAAGTTTCCATCAATGAAGAGTTATAACATCAACGAAACAGACTTCATGTTAAAAATGTTATAATCACATTGTCTGTTATCACCCAAATGAGGGTGGGTTACCTTTTGAATCTGGTTCCTCTCGAGGGAGTTTTTCCTTGCCACTGTCACCACAGGTTTGCTCATTGGGGATAGGTTAGGGATAATATTAGCTCATGTTTAAAGTCATTAAATTTCTGTAAAGCTGCTTTGCGACAATGTCTATTGTTAAAAGCGCTATATAAATAAACTTGACTTGACTTGAAAGAAATTCCTGTTTTATTATGTCATGCTTAAAAGACAATCAAATGAGATGTTATATATTGCAATAATCTTCTGAGGGATGCCAAGCAACAGCAGTTGAATAATATTAATTTTACTGACAGTGTGGATCTATATGAACTCCCGTTCAGAATAGAGAAATGATTAACTTTCTTCTTACATCTTTTCATTTTTGGTGTGTGGCTTGTCCCAGCTGAGGAAAAAAAATGCACTGACTGCACATACTGAAGAGACAGGGCTTTTTTTTTTACCATTTCTTTAAAACTACTGATGCAAATGCTATCAATCAAAACAATTTTTAGTTGGGAATGCCATATAATCCATAACTTAACCAATTTTCACAGCCTGTATGAACTTAGGTATTCTTTCGTGAAGTTAGATATTATTTAGAAAACTTAGTGAAAGGTAGAAAATGCCAAAGTAGTGTATAGAATGTTGTTTTCCTACATTACTTCTGAAACTTTCCTTCCCTAGTTTTTACAGAACAATGTATATTTTTAATCATGGCATACAATGGTGCTGCTGTGGTAGTTCATAACACAGCAATAGCTTCCCAACCACTTCCTGTTTAGAATGGAACATATTCCTCAATCATTACCATACGTAGTTGTATTTACTAATACAGTACAGTCAGTTCAATTTATACTACTCAAATATTAACAATAAACTCTAATTTATTAAAGACAAAATTCAATATTAATGAATTGCTTCTTCTTGGAGAAGCATTCTGGGTGGTTATGGGTGTCTCTCTGTTGCATTTTTTAAATTTCGATAATTGATAATTGGGGTTTTTATGGTTTTCTGGGGTCAGCCCTGCAATGACCTGATGACTTGTCCAGGGTGTACCCTGCCTCTCACCCATAGTCAGCTGGGATAGGCTCCAGCTTGCCTGCAACCGTGCACAGGATAAGCAGTTACAGATGATGGATGGATTGTTGTATGTGCTACACCTTCTCTTGTTTTAACATCATTTATCTGTCAAACTTATGACAAAAAGTTGCGCGAGTGGGTGGTCCAATAGATACAAAGCTCGCAGGACAGAGGTAATTTTCATTCACCTCAGAATGCATTGGGTGGTTCTGTATGACTTACTGTGTAATGCTGCAGGATTTACTGTTTTCATTCTTTCATTTTCAAGGACTGCTTTATTTTAGTCAGTGTCACACACTACTCATCTACCATCATAGATGTCAAAGGTAATTAAGTGATCCAGTTGATAGCAGCAGGCTTTCTGTATAATAATAAAGCCACATCTGGCATTAGCAAACAGAATCTACCTTTTTTTTGCTGTTAAAGTTTAAAGACATTTTTCTTGAGGTTGCTGAACTTCCTTGACTTTCATACAGCTGGTCATTCCAACAAAAGGCAAAACAGAGAATGAATAAACTGGCCAATGCTGTTGCCATACCAACGTGCAAAGTGTATACATAAGAAATTGAAGAAATTGGACTGATGTGGTAATAAAAGGCACAATTATACAAGGTTTATTCCAGGGTATTGATGGAGTGGGAGTAAACACTGGACCAACAACTGATGTAACTCCTAGATCCTGGTCTTGATAGACTCATAAAATCACTCAAGGCCTATGTAGTCCCCAGTCAGATGGCAGTGATAGTACCTGACAGCATAAAAATAATTCATTTCGGCGGCTTCTGGAAATTTCAGCGTGACCAAGAAAGGAAATCGTACAGTATATACATTGTGTTCATGCAACTGTCCTAATCATGCTGTGGGATGGGTTAGCTAAAGTCAGTCTCAAAGAGATACCAAAGGTAGCTTACCAGTCATTGTGGTGTGGTTGCGGTTCTCTTGTTGACGTGTGTATCTGCATTGTTCTTGAGCCTTCATATGTTGAGCCACCAGGGTGCATACTGGATGGATTGCCTCCCCCTGTCAAAAGTGATTTAGTATTACTATAAACCTGACACACCATCGAAACACTGTTTATTTTATTTCTCAAAATACTTGGGATATTCAGGTAATATACAGCAAGTTGTGTACAAGTACATGTTGCTTGTAGGGGAAGCCATGGCCTAAAGGTTAGAGAAGCAGTTTTGGGACCAAAAGGTTGCTGGTTCAATTCCCTGGACTCTTGAGCAAGGCACCTGCTTCCCAGGCTGCTCTGGGTACGTTATACATCGCTATGGATAAGAGTGTCTGTTAAATGCCTGTAATGTAATTTGCTTATCCAGGGGTTATCAACTGGTGGACCACAGTCTGGGTGTGGTCACAGTTTCTGTGCCACATCCAATGTTGTAAGCTTATCTAGTCACATGCATTTCGTGAACAAAGAAAGCAAGAAATGTTTAAGTAACTTTGTAAATCTTTGTCGAATACCCCCCCAAAAAAAGACCTCTACTTTGAGATACCTAATTTTAACTAAACAGAATTTAATCACATGCTGTGTCTGAAATCACTCACTACTCCCTATATAGTAGACTATATAGTGAGCTCTCCATTTTGTAGTGGTGTCTGAATATATAGTGAGAATTATTACACCCTATATAGTGGACTCGTATCCCACAATGCATCGTGAAAAGTAGTGTACAACCGATGGTCACTAACCAAGCAATATATACCATCATGCATTCCAGTTGTGGTGAAAGAGAAAAAAAATGTGTTGGAGGTGAATGGATGGAGGAAGAAACTCATTATAAACGGACATTCAAGTACAATTAAAAATAGTAAGAGAATAGAAAATAAGCTTAAATAGAATAAGACAGAAAATACAAGAATAAAAAAGTTCCAGTGCAGAGCGAGGAATAAATCAAAAGCCTCAAATTTGATTTAATAAAAGGCAGCAGCGAAGAAGAAAGTATTCAGCCTTGATTTAAAAGAACTGAAAGATGCAGCAGACACAAAGTACTTTGTATTTATCAATGTGGGAAGTGCGCTCAGTATAATATGGATCTATCACAAAAATACGTGCACGTATTTATTATTTTGAAAACCCACCAGCTGGTACCGTACATTTTAATTATGCGACAGTAGTGATGCAAATAACGGCACAGCTGAGTAGTGTCCGTAAGTGTTTTTTCATTTTAACAATGAGCTCACTATATAGTCCTCCATATAGAATTCCCTAGATAGTGAGTAGGGAGTAGTGAACGAGTGAGTGATTTTGGACACGGCTACAAATGTCTATAATAGACCCACACAACACCAAAAGATAATCCTCTGCAAGGACATCCAAAAACATACTGCTATCTACTTTCCTCTTAATATCCATAATGTGTGTAACAGTTATATAACAGTTACATATGGACAGAAAGGGAGAAAGCACAAGAAAGTCAGAGAGAGAATCAATTAGAACAAATGGGATTAGTATGGGTCACCTTTCTCCCACTTGATGAGAAAGGGAACAAAGAGCAATGTTGTATTTATATTGTGTATAGCCTTCATTTCACCCCATTGCTGTATTAAAAAGCTGTGATGAGTCAGAGGTGGATGAATGGTAATGAAAAAATTATGCCTGGAGTTAAAAGAAACATAGCAATTTTGTTGATGAGTGTGTTGCACCAAGTATTAAAGCAGAGAAGCAGTGAAGCAGAGTTCTCGTCTCATGTCAACACCCTGTTCACAGTATTTCTGATAGTTGTTGTCAACGTTTAATGATGGCATTACAAAGGAAGTAGACGGTCAGGACAAGGAAGGTGCTGCAGCCAAGGGCTGAAGACTGTATGGAGAATCTGGATATGGATGTGAAAGAAACAGAGTAACTTCCTTGCCATGTCATACCCTTGAACAGATGGCAGATGGCAGAGCTGTAGGTGGCACTGACCTCAGACAGGGAAGAAGATTTCTGCAAAGGGTGTACATGAAGGTGAGGAGAGAGTCATCTCTGTTATTAAAGGAGTATCCGTGCATAAAGCTAGCATTTACGTAATATGCTAATGAGCAACTGCGTCTCTGTCTTTTGGCAAACTTCATGGTTTTGCATTGTGGTGGTTCAACGCTTGGTCAGCATGCATTATGCAAATTTGTAATACAAAGCATGTGGGAATTCTTCAGATTCCCAGCAGCAGCTGACTGGACCATTAATCTTCCTGGTTTCCTTCTGTCTTAGCATAACAACGGATGTCTGAATTGCTTATAGAATTATATGCTAAATTCAACTTGTGTGTAATTGTGCCTTCTTAACAGTGATACAAAGGGTAGCATTGTCACCACACAGCTCCAGTGTTCCTGATTTGATCCTGAGCTTGGATTAGATGTGTTTTGCCTTTTTCTCCCTGTCCATGCAGGCTTCCTTTTCCTTCTCCAGTCTGCTCCTACCACCCAAGAACATGCTGGTAGACAGTGCTCAAAAATGCACTTAGATGTGACTCAGTGTGTCAGCATGGTACCATGCAATGGACTGGGATTAAATCCAGCATGAATCTCTGCCTCATGCGGAGTGTTCCCAGGATAAGCTCAGAATCTACCTCGACCCTGACCAGGATAAAACATTTACTGAAGATGACTGAACAAATGAGGCGGCACGATGTAGTGGTTAGCACTGTCGCCTCACAGCAAGCAGGTTCTGGGTTCAAGTCCAATGGCTGATGAGGTCCTTTCTGTGTGGAGCTTGCACATTCTCCCCGTGTCTGTGTGGGTTTCCTCCGGGCGCTCCGGTTTTCTCCAAAGAAATTGGTGGCTCTAAATTGACCATGAGTATGAATGGTTGTTTGTCTCTATGTGTCAGCCCTGTGATGATCTGACGGCTTGTCAGCCTCTTGCCTATAGCCAGCTGCGATAGGCTCCAGTTTGCCTGCAACCCTGTACAGGATAAGCGGCTACAGATAACGGATGGATGGACTGAAAAAATTGCGTCTTCTTTTCCATTCATGTATTCACCAGTTGGGAGCTCAGACTTTTTTTTAAAGAAGCTCCAACTCGACAGAATGTGATGTCACCTTATAACTTAAATAAATGAGACAGTCAATGACGGTATCACTCACTCCGGCCCCGTCTAGTCCACAAGGAACGATGTAAAGTGGGCCACCTTGTGCAATAAATGTTGCAAGCTATATACACTACATACAAGCTACATATACAGTAGAAGCTGTATACACCCTAGGAATACTGACCTATTTGCCAGACAGAATCCAAAACGGCAAGGAATTAACCAAGAAGAAGTGATTTGTGTTGAACTGCTCATTAAGGCTTAATTAGTCCATAAATTCATTAATAATCCTAATTCATCAAATCTGGGTAGAAGTTTTATGCACCCTAGGTACCCCTACCTTCATGCCAGAAAGAATCAAAATTGGTGAAGAATTGAGGGAGAAGAAGCGATTTGTGTGGAAACTGCTCCTTAGGCTACTATCATACTCTCTCATATCTTGCCACGTAAGCGGTGTGTGGTTCAAACGCCAAGAAATGAGGCGTATTTTGTCCAAAATAAAAGTCCTGTGATGTACACGGTGTATGTTTGATGTGTCTGTGGCACATCTGGGGTTTGTATGGGGTTCAAGGGACGTAAAGTTATGGCGTACTGAGGCGTATGCATGGCATATGATTGTTTCCGCGGCATAACCATTTCATTGCTTTCATTGGTGTGGTGTTTCGTTCTTACATGTGACATTGCTGCTGCGTACCTGCGGTGTATCTGTGGCATTCACAGGTGGGTATAAAAGGGGGCCCCACACTGCGTTCATTGTCATTCATCACAGTCAAGAAAGCATCATGCCAGCGAAGAAGTCAGGACCCAAGAAAGGCAAGAGAAGAGGGAAGACATCAGCTGCATCCACCCAGCCAGCCCCGAAACCACCTTCATCAGACACATGTCAACTAAAGCATTCGCACGGCGTAATAGGTGTTCGAGCAACGCTCCCGCTATGTCACTGCTGCGTAGCTTTCATTTTTACAGCGTACATGTGACATATGTGTGACGTATCAAAGCTGCTACGTATGTGCTACAGATTTTTAAGTGCAGACTTAAAAATATGCCGCACCCTGGCGTACAAGGAGATCATGTTACGCATCCTAGAGTATTAGCTACGTAAGCTGGCGATGCTGTGATGTTCCTTTCTTACTGCTACATATCCTGATGCGCCGTACATATGCAAGGCTGAAACGCCAATGTGTGAACCAAGCCTGAGGACTTAATTATGCCATATCTTCATTATTAATTGCAATTATGCAAATTTGGGCAGAAGCTATATGCACCCCAGGCAGGCCTACCTTCCTGCCAAAAAGAATAAAAATTGGTGAAGAATTGAGAGAGAAGAAGCGATTTTCGTGAAATGCTGACAATGTCGGAAGGATGATGGATGGACAACGGACAACACATGATGGCATAAGCTCATTGCCTGTCGGCCGGATGAGCTAAAAATCCAGCAACAGATTGGATGTCTTTGCAGAAAGACACACACACACACATGAGGTTGCAGAAAAAAACTAAAAGGGCACTCAGTAGAGTGCATACCTCTGCCAAGCCACATATTCAGATTTGCATCAAAATCTAAATAAATGTTCCTTTCTAATGGTTCAGCTTTCCTCAAAATTTCATCAAAATCCATCCATCTTCTACCGCTTATCTGGATCCAGGTCGCAGGGGTAGCAGCCTCAGCAGAGCAGCCCAGACTTCCCTCTCCCCAGCCACCTCCACCAGCTCTTCTGGGGGAATACCGAGGCATTTCCAGGCCAGCCAAGAGATGTAATCTCTCCAGCATGTCCTGGGTCTGCCCCGGGGTCTCCTCCTAGTGGGACTTGCCCAGAAAACCTCCCTTGGGAGAAGTCCAGGGGGCATCCTAACAAGGTGCCCAAACCACCTCAACTGACTCCTTGTGATATGGAGAAGCAGCAGTTCTACTCTGAGTCTCTCCCGAATGACCAAGCTTCTCACCCTGTCTCTAAGGGAGAGCCCAGCCACCCTGGAGAGAAAGCTCATTTCTACCGCTTGTATCCGCGATCTTGTTCTTTCAGTCACTACGCATAGCTCGTGACCATAGGTGAGAGTAGGAACATAGATGGACCAGTAAATTGAGAGCTTTGCCTTTTGGCTCAGCTCTCTCTTTACCACAACGGACCAGATTAGCGTCTGCATCACTGTTGACGCTGCCCCGATCCTTCTGTCCAACTCCTGCTCCCCCTTACCCTCACTCGTGAACAAAACCCTGAGATAGTTAAACTCCTCCACTTTAGGTAGCAACTCCCCCCTGACCAGGAGTAGGCACTCCACCTGTTTCCAACTGAGCACCATGGCCACGGACTTGGAGGTGCTGATCCTCATCCCAGCCGCTTCACACTCGGCTGCACACCATCCCTGCGCATGCTGTAAAGCCACAGATTGATGAAGCCAACAGGACCACATCATCCGCAAAAAGCAGAGACGTGATCCTGATGCCACCAAAGCAGACACCCTCCGCCCCTTGGCTGTGCCTAGAAGTTCAATCCATTAAAGTTATGAACAGAACCAGTGACAAAGTTCTGTTCATAACTTTAATTAGCCTTGGAGGAGTCCAACATGCACCAGGAACAAGTCTGACTTACTGCCGGCAATGCGAACCAAACTCCTGCTCCGGTCATACAGGGACCGAATGGCCTGCAGTAGTGGGCCCTGAACCCCATACTCCTGATGCACCCCCCACAGGGCACCATGAGGAACACAGTCGTAAGCTTTCTCCAAATGCTTTCGATGGCCTGTTTGTGTTAATGGGCAGGATGTCTTCAGCAGGAGGGATATCTCGGGGGTTTGTTGGTACCAGTCGATTTAGGAGCTCTTGAAAGTACTGCTTCCATCTTTCTAGTTGATCATTCTGGTTGGTCAACACTTTCCCATCCTTGACTGGTAGATCGCCTGATCTTCTGGCACCTGCCAACTTCTGTGTGGTTTCATAAAGCTTTTTTGAGATTCCTCTGTTCGACTGCATCTTCTGCCTTTTGTGCAAGGCTTTCTATGTACTTCCTTTTGTCCTGTTTAATACATCTTTTGACCTCCCGGTGTGCCACTGTGTAGCGTTTGGATGCTTCTGCCTTAGCAGCCCTGGTTCTGCTGGTGTTCACTGCTGCTTTCCTTTCCTTGCGTTCTTGTCTGAGTGAGCCAGCTCTAAATTTGTCTCTGCCTAGAGACAAAAAACAAAAAAATCTAATTGGATAACTCTATTTAAATGTTTTCAGGACAATAACCCTTTCATTCCTGAAGCAAATTTGATAGAATATGAGGCCAAATTCAAATTAGAAGAGAATAATTATAATGAAATTATGAAAAAAATTCAAGAAATTGAAGAATGAAATAAATTAAATGTAACAATTGAAATGCTGATATATTTGGACCTTCTCTGAAGGCCTCAAAGGTCCTGATGGTTCCCATCTGGCTTTAATGATTTATTAAGGACACATTGTGTCATTAATGCAAAGCACCAGCACCATTTTTGAATTTAGCCACTCAACAGAGAGTGAGTGTGTGTAAATGAGTGACATGTCCAAGTGCATGAGGTATTTTGCACCTAAAAAGATCAAATGTTTTCTAAAATCACTTAATTTTACTGAAATGTTACATTATTTAATAGATTATATTGCTTTGTTGACTAAAGCAAAAAACGTACTATATTCGAAATTGTGTTTTTCACGCGAGCTAGCTAACTACTAACCAAAGATTAGCATTAGCAAACCAGTCAGCTCTCGCATTCAATCTAAAATTAACTTCATCATGTAGATTGGTTTTCTTCGCTAGACATGTATAATAACTTTAATCAAACTTCCACATGTAGCAAAACAGCAATTTATTTTATTTTATAGGCATGAAGCATTTATGAGGCTTCTTCCCTTGTTAACAGTGGAGAGAATTGATCCAGATGAACATTTCAACAGCAGCAGCGTCTGACCTACCAACCAACCGAGGACGAATTCCATAATGTTGGAAAGCTAATCATAGACTTGAAGTTTCTGGATCAATAAACCATAAGTGAAATGTTGTTAAAACACAAAAGATGCCTTTTTTCAACCATAGTAAGGTAAACAACAAGCTGCAACTTAATTTTCTTCCAAACGCGCCATCCTCCAGGCTGGACAAATAACAGTGGTCTCTGTGCAGCTAGCTGTGACGTTAGTGCTCAGGGACCGTGTACAAAGTGCAACTCCAAAAAGAGATATTACAAAAATATTCAATAACTTCACTTGTGCACAGTGTAGTGTCAACAAAATCACTGCACACATGAAATAAACACAATTATATGAACAACACAAAAAGGGTAGCACAGTGATGCAATGGTTAGCACTGTCGCCTCATGACAAGAAGATTCCAGGTTCAAACCACATGACTGACAGGGGCTTTTCTGTGCGGAGTTTGCATGTTCTCCACGTGTCTATGTGGGTTTCCTCTGGGTGCTCCAGATTCCTCCCACAGTTCAAAGGCTTGCAAATTAGGTAAAAATACCCAGCCTGGGGTTGCACAAGTAATTGCATACTTAGTACCCAGATAGATTGGTGAAGGTTGTGTCAGGAAGGGCATCTGGTTATAATAAAAGCCTATGCCAAATCAAACACAAAAAGAAAACAAGTAAAAGAAAAAGAATAATAAAATAAACGGTTGACATGTTTGCCACTACAGGAAAGTTGTTACCAGAGGTTTGTCACGACTGGCAAACTTCATTTACTTGTGGCCAACACTGTGGCAATTTTTATTTTTAGTTAATTATTTTTTGGCAAACTAATTTGTTTGCAAACCAAAGTATAATTACTCAAGTATATTTCACCCATAATTTTAAAAACTAAAGTGATTTAAGTCTTAGTTAAGCCAGATAGACACCCATCAAAATGATGTAATAATACTGACTTAATGGGAAATTGCCCCATGTTCCTTGATATTTAAAGACCAACAGTGGTGCTTGAAAGTTTGTGAACCGTTTAGAATTTTCTATATTTCTGCATAAATATGACCTAAAACATCAT
>JAODVO010000024.1:46882980-46894405 GCA_025400055.1 Notarius lentiginosus | reverse complement strand
TAACCTGCATGTCTTTGGACTGTGGGGGAAACCGGAGCACCCGGAGGAAACCCACGTGGACACGGGGAGAACATGCACACTCCGCACAGAAAGGCCCTTGCCGGCCACAGGGCTCGAACCTGGACCTTCTTGCTGTGAGGTGACAACGCTAACCAATACACCACCGTGCCGCCGCGCCTACTTTCTCCTAACCACTATTTACAATGTAAAAGATGGTTATTCATGTATCCCCCCTTACCCCCTCCCCGATCACCTGTATTACATTCAAAAGAATACAGCAGAACACTATTTGATGTTTTACCTCAAGAATTTTATTGTCTTGCTTTTATTTTTTCAAAATAAAATATTTCAATTTTGATTCTTGCAACACACTTCAAGAATAATGTAATGTGGCTGTTCCTTCACACAACAATTAAAAGATGCTTAGAGACTGAATTGATCAACTGTTTCAGGTGTTATTCTGTCCTGCTCTTCCTGTAAACAGGTCTTAATGTCTACAAGAGTATAGGGTCATCATTGTCAAATTTTTCATTTCAAAATTTGCCACACATTCTCTCTTTTGTACCCAATAGAGAGGCACCCTCTTCTTCCACAGCCATGCCTTTGTAATGTGTACAGAATGTGGTCTTGTATTGTCTTGTTGAAATATCCCTGGAAAACATGTCCTCTTGAAGGCAGCATATTTTGCTCCGAAATCTCAATGTACTTTTCTGTATTAACTCTGCCATTTCAGAAATGTAAATTACCTTATACTGATTTGTCTGATCACAGTACACTTTTCCACTGTGTGATGGTCCCTACCCAGATGCCTCTACTGTAAGTAGAGAGAAGTTGACCTTGCTTAAGGACACAGTTGACATCAGGCTTCCTTTTTGCACAGCAAAGTTTTAACTGGCATTTGTGGATGTAACTCTGTTTTGTAGTGCTTGAAAAAGGTTTGCCAAAGTAATTCTTAGCCCGTGTGGTTACATCAGCTGCAGATGAATGACCGTTATTGATGCAGTGACATCTGAGGGATCGGCGGTCACAGGTCACAACTTAGGCTTCCGCACTGAAATTCCTTCAGAGTCCATGAATCATTTAATGGTATTATGCATTGTAGAGGGTTATATGTCTAAATCCTTTTCATATCTTTCTTTGAGGAAGATTGTTTTCAAACATTTCAATCATTTTCTCATGCATTTGTTGGCAAACTGGAGATCCTCGGCCCATCTTTGCTGCTCAAAGAGTAGGCCTTTACTGGATACTGATTTTGTACCAAATCATGTTTACAATCACCTGTTGACATCACCTGTTTCAAATCACATTTTCATTCATTCATTCATTCTCATTACTCACCCTAAATTGCCCCCGTCCCAGATTTTTTTGGAATGTGTTACAGGCCGGAAATACATGAATGAATGTATATTTACAAATGAAATGAAGTTGACCAAAAAAAAAAAACATGAAATGTCTTGGGTTTATACTGTCTGCAATGAAATACAAGTCAAAGTAAATTTAATAATCACTGCTTTCTGTTTTTTTTTTTATTTGAATTTTCCATACCATCTGAACATTTTCTGATTTGGGGTTGTACTTCCTTGTGGTGAGGATGATGTGTTTGTGTGTTTGCATATCATTCATTTGATGATGCTTTATATAATAATTTTTGTTTTGCTTCAGCTATGTGAATGAGACACTCACTGAATTTTGCCATAAATCTCTTTTGGACAGCTAGGCAAGTTGTTAGTGTCATTGCACTTGATAATGCGCATCCATGAATTTGGGGGACAGAGTTTCTAAAAGAGCACTGAAGGGAGGTCTGTATTTGTTTGGCTGTTGCATTCGAATATCTACAATCTTTCTCCAGAATCAGTGACTCCCCCTTTAACTGCTAAAGACTAAGGTGGCAGTGACGGACTGGTTAGAGTTGCTACCGTGCAACTGGAGGGTCCTACCTGAGGTGTATGTGTGTGTATAGTACATCGTGATTGACTGGCATCCTGTCCAGGGTAAATTCCCACCTCACATCCACTGTTCCTAGAATAAGTTCAGATAAAGTTGACTGAAGACGATTGTTAAAGACGGGAAAATACTAAAATTATAAAAGTCCAGAGCTAAAATACATCTCCTGTCATAACCTTTCATGATCTGTAAGGAGGAATTCACTTCTCTATATGCAAAATATCTAACATAATCTTCTTTAGGATTAGATTTGATTTTATAGAACATTAGACACAAAGGAAATGTCCCAGAAAAGAGACAGAGTAGTCTGAAATAAAATATAGATGCAATCTAAAGCTTCACAATCATATATTTTTATATTTTAGCATTTATACCCATTTATATTGTTCCCTAGTGAGAGAGTGTGTGTGTGTGTGTGTGTGTGTGTGTGTGTGTGTGTGTGTGTGTGTGTGTGTGTGTGGAGAGCGATGTGGGTGGGTGCTTGTAAGGAAAATGGTAATGCTGATTCCCCCGTTTCTCTTTGTCAGTCCTCAGGCTGCTGCTGGATCAAAGCCATGCTGTGACCAAAGCTGAGTGCAGAAAAAGACAATCAGATGTCAGGCCCAACACAGTAAACAGTTCAGAGCAAAAGACAACAAAAATAACATCTCGGAGGTTTCATATCAAAAGGCAAGTGAAAACATTCTTCAGAGACCCTCAAAACCCACTGAGAGACAGAGAACATTTAGTTGGTTTTCCTTACACTGAAACCAACTCTGTGTTCTCAAATTTTTATTTGAAGTTCATTTTACTGCTTTTATTTTATATGTCTGTTAAAGCCACCAATGGGTTCTGCTATTGTGCTTTCAGATGCTGTAAATATGAGGTGAAACCTATACTTCATTATTCCTTATACTGCAAGCAATATTCAAATAATTACTTGTGTTTTCAAATATCTCAGTTCTGGAAGTCAACTATGCATGACCGCAGGTATTCATTACAACAGTCCAACAAATATTTAAAATGTCTGTTTCAAACAGAAATTAGGTATACTCATATACCATGTTCAAGGAAATCAACAATTAATAAATGGGGCTGAGTTATTTTATTTCTTATATTTAATAAAGAATTCAATACTTATGTGAAGAATATATTGTTATTTCAAAATATATATGTCGAAACTATAAAGCACAGTGGCTGATGTTTCTTATTGATTCCAACTTTATGCTTTTAATTAAGTAAAATTTTCTGATATATTGATCCTGGCTCATTGGTCTGCATAGCTATTTTATAACCTTCTTAATATGTCAATGAATTGCTGAGTTCATCCAAAACCATAGCCAAGACAAGCTTAGTCCAGCAGATCATTACATTGTGATAGGTCCCAAAGGACCCACATATAAAAGATTATTCAGAACACAAATTAATATAGAATATAGATGCAAGGGCATTTTAAAACATGTTAACATTTGACAATGTAACACTGTAATGACACATCTAACTCATTACTAGCTTTCCTTCTCCCTGATCTCTCAGATGGTCTGTATTAGGACTGAATTAGCAAACACTTACACTCCCTATAGTAATAATAAGCACAGAGTCTCATGCATATCGATCTGCTCTACTGTGTTTGAGTTGATTGCCCATAGGGACACGGAGAGCTTTATGAAAGGGACTGCACACTGCAATGAAAGGGAAAGTTGGTGACAATTCCCAGGCCCTCACCATGAACCAACGAAGTGACAGGAAATCAATTTATGTCACGTATAATTAAAGCCATGCTTATTTAGTGAAAATAGCTCCTACCTTATTTTATTAAGGCCACTGAAAACCTACAATGGACATCATCCCATCACAGATGGCTTCAGGTCCATGCAGTTCCATTGTTCCTGACATGAGCAGGGTTTATTTATTTACAAATAAATAAATTAATAAAGATAGACAGACAGGCAGGCAGGCATACAAACAGACAGACAAATAGAGAGTGACAGATCCCAGGTCATTCTTGAACTCAGTTACTGTTTGTCCAGAGTTTTTTTTTTATTCTCCCTTTGTTAAGAAAAACAAAACAACAACAAAAAAAACCTCTGTACAGCTACCACCATTATTTGCCTACCTGATGTGTAGATTTATCTAATTATACTGGCAGAAGAACATTTCAAGTTCTCATTAATAATTAACTATCAGATTTCTCAGCAGTGCTATCATTAAAGAGTGTCCCATGGTGTTTTACACAGATTAAAAACAAAAGATATTGGAGCAAAAACATACTTTAAATAAGCCCCTACTCTCATGCACTCTTTCTGTCTACTATTTTCTTTTTTCAGATCTAAAAGAATGTTGCATATTAAGCACAAGATTTCACCAGTACATCAGTAAAAGGGTTCCAGGTGTCTAGATGTGGAGCCCCTGTTCTGTGACGCTCTTTCCCATTCACAAAGCTGACACACCCCACCTGTCAGCTTCTCCTGTTAGTCACACACTGGCTCACCAACATTGCCTCTGGCATCACAGGAGCCAGTGCTGGACATGAACCATGTCTAATGCTTATTTTCTTACAAATCACACACACACACACACACACACACACACACACACACACACACACACACACACACACTGTGTGTATCTATTTTTTTTTCCCCAAAAGCAGCAATTCACTCTGGTCAGCCATGCAAAACTGTTTGTAAATCATGCAAATCTTGATTGTGCTTCCTAAAAATTCATGCTGATTAAAACATTCTGAAAAATCCCCATATATTTTTCAAATCTAGTCTACTATTTGGTGGTGAATAATTATGCAAAATTGAGTTTATTAAGAGGAAAGTAGAAAAATTGCTGCTGGGTTGTGCATGGCGGTCCATGATGAGATATTGCTATTAAAATGCTACTTGTTTTGCGAACCTGACAAAAATGATATAGCCACTATCAGTCTGTATGCACAATATAGAACATGAACATTCAAATATGATGGGTTTTTTTTTTCATTCCTTTATCTACAGTAACCATGTTACTGGCAGTGAGTTATTTTAATCTGGTCAGGGTCGTAGATTGGGCACACACTATGCAAACCAGTGTCAAAGATCACCGGACAGGCCCCGATATGGAATTCCCAAGAGGAAAGAAAGAGAGGCCAGCCAAGAAATGCCTGGTAAAGAGACCTCCAGGCAGACATCAAGAGAATGGACCTCACCTGGAACCAGCTGGAGGAAAAGGCATAGGACAGAGTGCTCAGGAGATCTCTTGTTGAAGGCTTATACCCCAAGAGGGGTGAAGAGCCTAACTAATTAATGCCTTGAGCTCACCTAACCAGAATCACTTCACAGTAGACATTGGTAGACAATTTTGGCACATGTTTTGGGCCCTTCTGTCGGAATATGTGAGAGCTGGAGAACTACCTTGACAACCAGGAGGGTGTGGCTTCCATACCTGGAAAGTTTGGTCATGTTGAAAATTGCCATGGGTTAAGCACTGGATGAATTCATCTGTCGCAACTGTGAAGACATCCATGAGCATCCTTGAGGCATTTGTGAGCATCCTTGAGACATCTGAGGCATACATGAGGCATACGTGGGCTACCGGGGGTTATCGTAGCAACCATTGAACTTAAAATGTTCATGGAACAACATTCTGCAGAAAGTGAAAAGTTTGCCGAGGGGGCATGGCTTATTTCATCTTGCTGTGGCTATGCCATAGTACAGCCATAAAAACTGCACACATTGCCTTCATTGCTGTAAGGCCATACGTTGTTATACATTGCTGCCGCCATACTGTATATCATTGGTAAGGCAGCAACATTACCTGTCATCACCTCTGTGCCATCAAATAATTTGTATTCTTATATTATATTCATATAAGCATATTGGGGTTAAAAAAAAAGGTAGTATAAAATATGTTATGCTTTAACGATGGGAACACATGATATCCACTATGGCAATAATGAAGCAATGTCCAGTCTGAAAATACAGTGTCTTGCAAAAGTATTTATCCCCCTTGATGTTTGTCCTGTTTTGATGCATTACAAGATGGAATTAAAATGGATTCTTAGATGGTTAGCACCATTTGATTTACACAACATGCCTACTACTTTAAAGGTGAAAATTGTTGTTTTATTGTGACACAAAGAATAATAAAGATGAAAAAACAGAAATCTGGAGTGTGCAGAGGTATTCACCCCCTTCCATATGAAACCCCTAAATAAGAGCTGGTCCAACCAATTCACTTCATAATTCACATAATTAGTTGATTAAGAGCCGCCTCTGTGCAATCAAAGTGTCGCATGATCTGTTTCATGATGTCTGTATAAATCAACCTGTTTTGAAAGGACCATGAAGCTGCAACACAACTAAGTAAGCAATATGAAAATCAAGGAGCACTCCAAACAGGTCAGAGACAAAGTTGTGGAGAAGTATAGATCAGGGTTGGGTTATTTTAAAACAAATCCCAAACTTTGAATATCCCAGAGAGCACCAATACATCCATTATTGCAAAATGGAAAGAATATGTCACCATGACAAACGTGACAAGAGAAGGCCGCCCACCAAAACTCACAGACTGGGCAAGAAGGGCATTAATCAAAGATACAACAAAGACACCAAAGATAATGCTGAAGGAGCTGCAAAGATCCACAGCATAGATGGGAGTATCTGTCCTAACAGCATGTGGCAGACTCCCCAAATACATGGAAGAAGATTCTCTGGTCAAACGAGACTAAAACTGATCTTTTTGGCCGTCATGGAAAATGCCATGTGTGGTGCAAACCCAACACCCTGCGAACACCATTCCCTACAGTTAAGCATGGTGGTGGTAGCATCATGCTGTGGGGATATTTTTCATCTGCAGGGACAGAAAAGGTGGTCAGGACTGAAAGAATAATGGATGGCACTAAATACAGGGCAATTCTGGAGGAAAATCTGTTTGAGTCAGTCAGAGGTTTGAGACTGGGATGAAGGTTCACGTTCCAGCTGGACAATGACCCTAAACATGCTGCTAAAGCTACACTGGAGTGATTTAAAGGAAATCATTTAAATGCCTTGGAATGGCCTAATCAAAGTCAATTGAGAATCTGTGGCATAACTTGAAGATTCCTGTACACCAATGCAGCCCATCGAACTTAAAGGAGTTGGAGCAGTTTTGCCTTGAGGAATGGGCAAAAATCTCAGTGGCTAGATATGCTACACTAATAGAGATATACTCTAAGAGACTTGCAGCTGTAATTGCAGCAAAAGGTGGCAATATAAAGTATTGACTTTGGGGTGTGTGAATGCCTATGCACACTCCAGATTTCTGTTTGTTCATCTTAATTATTGTTTGTGTCACAATAAAACAACAATGTTGACCTTTAAAGTTGTAGGCATGTTGTGTAAATCAAATGGTGCTACCCCCCAAAAAAATCCATTTTAATTCCATCTTTTAATGCGATAAAACAGGACAAACACAAAGGGGGATGGATATTTTTGCAAGGCACTGTATATAGTAAACTTCTGTAGGGGGGTCTGCCATGCCATAGCCATAGTAACCAATTCCCTGCTCCACTTTATGAACCAGCTTCTCCCTTTCACAGTACAGCATTGAACACACCAATCCCTGTACTCAATGCCATGTTCTATCTCCGCCAATTCTTCTGACTTCCTGTAATGGTATTGGATACAGAGATGATACCGGATACCAAATACAGTGACGTCACGATTGTGCTCAAAACCCGTGGTGAAATCGAAATTCCCTCTCTCTGGCGGTGGGTTTCCATGTGTGAAAAAGACATTGTTGCATCTGTGCTACAGGAGAACAACGGACAAAGAACGAGCTATTGATACCGGACCTTTAGCCAAAGTTCAATGTATTTGATTTTCGCATAGTTGCAATATTAACTCATTCACTTATTTACTGCAGCCCACGCAGTATTTTAAAGAGAAAAGGCGATTCGATCCTTTTTCCCTTTCACAATGTTGACAAACTACAAACAAATTCCTTCCAGATCATCAGACGACCAACGGGACACTGAAGATCTTCAGCTGATGAGCTGTAAAAGCAAAAGGAACAGAACTGTTTTCTCCCTGGACCTGCGTTCTGCGCTGTCTTAGGATAACAGACGACGCACCTTCGGTCGCCAAGCAAGAGCAATCCCAAGTAAGGCTGGCATTTAGGCAATTGTTAGTCTTAGCTGTGGCTAGTTAAAGCAAAGAGTGTTGTTTACTTGAATTCATTCATGGTTTAAAATGTACGCATTTTGATTCACATGAAAGTCGGTCTTAGACCACGTGATTTGCTTTGTTTACTATTTGTATTAGTTAGATCATGCATGCATTCTCTCTCTCGCTCTCTCTCTTTTTAACTCTCTCTGTCACACTACACTCCTTAACACTGGGATTTCAGGAGTAGCTAAGGGTTGGGTAGAAGTTTGAGTTTAAGGCCTAGTTGAGACTAGCTCTTAAGTTACAGATCCTTTGTGACTCTCCCTCATGCGCTCTCCTTGTTGCCCATCCCACCCTTTAGGCGGTGCCTAGCTCACGCACTACATTCACATATCATACCTATCTCTCGCACGCGCACAACCTCGTTCGCTCACTCCCCTCCTCCTTGTCATGCGCCTGCACTCACTCTCTCGCTCCCTAGCTCCTCTTCATCTCATTAGTGCACAGCTGCGCACATGCCTACACTCACACACACACACGATTTCCCTCTCACATTTTAACATTCACTCGCCCCATACTTATTTGTTCCCTACATTGTAACACTTGCATCTTGCTCATTACTTCTGATCACCATTAGTGTCTTGGTTATCATCATATTCACTGCTGATTTTTATTCTACTTACTACTGACTATTGCTTGTCAGCAATCTGTCTGATTTCCCACATTGTTTTCTTACTTTGCCGGCATGTTAGCGTGACGCAAGCGCACACACATGGGTGAAGATTGTGTGCGCACTTGCCTCACGCTAACGTGCCGACAAAGTAAGAAAATGTGGGAAATCAGACAGATGGCCCAGATGACATGGGAGACAGTTGTGCGCCCGACCGACAAGCTGGATGAGGACGTAAGGGTGCTCAACATACAATCTCAGGGTAGCACACCGTTGGAATTAGAGGGCTGCGAAGTACTGTCAGAGGGATCAACCGGAAAACCAATCACCCAAAACTGTTTCCCACAAAACCACCAACAGGGCGGGTGGAAGAGCCAGCAAGGCAAGCCCAGGAGAGCTGTTGGTTATGGTACCAATGACCGGAGCAAGCCAGATGGCCCTCACCCACGAAGGGAACCAACCCACGAGGAGAAGAGTAATCGACAACAAGATCGTTAACCCCGTGAGCCACAGAGAAATCATTTTGATAGGAGTCCAAATGATCGGTCCAGTTATGGCCCCCAGCGCTGGTTCAAAGGCAAAGAGACTGAATGCAAGGGCCAACTTAGGGCAGAAATAGAAACCTTGAAGGAGCTCGTGGCTGATGTCAAGAAGCAGCTTGCTACGTCATATAAATGCTCCCCCAAGGATCCAGAGGGTCACCCAAAGAAGGGTGATAAGGGTCCTCCTCCCACATGACTAGGCCAGGATCCCTCCCCGCCTCCACCAAGGGTCTACTATGTGGGCTGGGAAGGAGACCCAAACACAGTGCTGGAAACCGATCCAGGGACTGGGCCTCCTCTGTTATTCAGGTCTTGCACCCACAATGCACCTCTTTTGTAGTTCTTAGGTGATCTGGTACAGAAAGGTAATGCTAAGCACATCTACACGTCCATGCTAGTCGAAGGTATTATAGATGTCCAAGCCTTGTTAGACACTGGGTTGGAGATTAGCCTCATGTGCGCAGATACCTTTGCTGAGGTCACTCAAGCGATGCTTTCCTGTGGTAAACCAGTCCACACAAAGACTTGTGACATCAACCTCATCAGCTACACCCAGAACAAAATGCCAATCACAAAACAAGCATGGTTGGAGCTCACTTTTCAGGGAATGACTCTGTCCAATCCAATTTACATCTGTTCTTCTGACACGAAGCTGTTACTCATTGGTCAGGATCTGCTGGACAGACTGGCCCCACTCAGACTGCCAGCATGGGCAGCTCTGAGCACAATTTGCTGGCCTGCACCCCCTGGTGACCAACGTTCTTTGGAGGACCATGAATCTTTTCTTTGTTCCTTTGGGAACTTAGAGCTAACACCATACTGCCCACTCATTGGGGCAAGTTAAGGTCAATGGAGTAGCAATACAAGATGCTCCCTTAATGCTCTGGTCCTAAAGTCTGTTATAAGTCAAACGTTGCATGACAGATGCTGCCAATGCACCCCTGGCCCTTCGTTTGTGCACAAGAGCCACCGCCTTCTTTCTGTGGGTCAACCACAGACTCCAATCAAAGCAATCTGTGTTTGTGCTTTATTCCTGCAGATTGGACTTCATGAGTGTAGTCCCCCAGCTAGCTCATTCACTCTTTGTTGGGGCGGATATCCTCGTCAGGTTGGGGACGCAGCTGGATATGGTGAACCATATATTGTGGACCCAAGCTAACATCAAGTGTTACATCACTGTGGATCCATAACACATGCAGTCTGGACAGACTATCCCCCAGGCATGCCAAGTAGTGAGTGAGTTTGATGTAGTGATCCCTGCCAGAACAGCTGGTTTTCCCCTTAGACTAGCGATTCTGAAAGGACAAGAGCTCCCCGGCTCACAGGCAATTCTTTCAACCTTCACCATCCTTCCTTGAACTCAGTCCAACCATGTGTGGCACCCCCTTGCTTGAATTGCATAACCACTCCGCTTATCTGCTGGTGCAAAACCTGACCGGCGCCTCACTCTCCATAACTGCACACCGACCCTTGGGGCTATTGATTGATAAATCCTTTCATGACTTCGAACTGACTGTACCAGTGATCGGTGAACTGCCACTTGCCCTGGTGGATGCCAGATGCCTTGGGCAGATGTTTTCCACTTTTCCTAACAAGTTGATTTCCATTGTCCCACATGAGTCGCTGCAAAATGAACATGTCTGCAGTGCCAACCCAGACGCGGGAAGCGACATGGTTGTCTATGCACTCACTGCCCATCCAGGCAGTACGGACTCATCACAAGATGCCACTGCTCCTCCACCAGGAGAACCCTATCCTGGGTTTGAGGAAGTCCAACAGCTACTTGTTAAGGCTTTAACACTGGATACTCAGAGACGGCAGCTCCGTGAGCTCTTCTACGACTTTCAACATATCTGCTCATGAGATTCCAATAATTGTGGAGTCACAGACCTCGACACCATACATATCCCAACGGACCCAAATGCGCCCGCAACGTTTGTACGCCAGCACAGAATTCCCCTAAGAGCCTATGATTCCATTCAGGAAACGTTAAATACATTGTTGGAGAAGCAGATCATTCAGGAATGCAACTCGGCATATAATTCACCCTTGTGACCAGTACTGAAACCAAATCGTAAATGGCGCCTGACTTGACTGCAGGCAGCTAAACAAACAATTTCCCCTGTCGTGCTGGCCGATGATGCATCTGGATCAGGAAC
>JAODVO010000024.1:46775070-46786032 GCA_025400055.1 Notarius lentiginosus | reverse complement strand
ATGGATGAAAAGCTCATCTAAGGTGTCGTTGAGTCATCCTGTTGGTGTGGGTCACTGGAAGCTGGGTGTGAATGGCCAAAATAAAACTATAGTATAGTACAATATAGGAAAATCATAGTGTACTATAGTAAAACAATAATATAGTGCAATATACTAAAGTAGAACCATGGTGTTCCACACCTCTAACACTCCACAGCCAAGCATAGTACCAACATCATGGACACTAAACTTTTGTTCCAACACATAAGGACTCGGACTTGCCCGAATTCTCGACTGGTTTCCTCCAGTCCTTGTCAAGGAATGACCCTCTGCTTCCAGCACATGATTTACGCGATTGGAGCAGAGGATCAAAAGTTGTTGATAACTAGAAACTCCCGCCATCTTTGCTTAGATTCGGTTGAAGGGCCCTGATATACATGGCTTCTTTTACTCCTCTAGTGAAGAAATCTGGTTCACTGTCTAGTATTTCCACTGTGCTGAGCGTGACTATGTCCCGGTGATTCTAAATGGATGTGTTGTGATACCTCTGACATTGTCAAGCTGGGTCATTTGTGTTCTGAGAACCTGGTTTTCAATGAGTGTTCTGTTTCACCTCTGTGACTTTCTCTACACTGGCCTTTGGACGTTTTTGACCTGACAAGGAATCAGGTATACAATCCCGCACTTTTCCTCCTTGGGAGTTCTACCCTTGGGGGCAACAAGAAGACTTCTCAGGGTGGAGGTGGGTTTTATGCACGTTTTTAATCCCATGGAATCTGAAGATCCTCTGGAGTGCTTCAGATTGCCCTCCGATGTAGGGAAGAACGATAAGGTCTCTATTGTTCTGTCCTGGGTCTTTTTGTTGGTGTTATTCTCTAGGTTGATGGGGTTTGGGTTGAGTAGCCTTGTCAATCGCCCACTGGTGATACCCGCACTTCTTGAGTGCCTGAGTGATGTATTCTTTTTCTTCCTGTATGTCCTCTGCGTCTGTAATGATGGTGTTAGCCCTGTGGAAGCGTGTCCAGATTACTCCTAATTTGTGTTCCAGGGGATGGTTAGAATTGAAGTTCAAGTACTGGTCTGTGTGTGTTTGTTTCCTGCAGATCTGGAGATAAAGTCATGTGCCAGAAGCATAGGGTAATTCCTTGACAAGGACTGGAGTGAGCCAGTCGAAAATTCAGGCAAGTCCGAGTCCTTATGTGTTGGAACAAAAGTTTAGTCTCTATAATGTAGTTTACCAACACAGATGAGTCTACACACAGTAGAGTACAGCCCTGCACCATGGTATAATCAGAGTGTACTATATTATATTCACGGTGAATCTATAGCGTCTGCCATAAAGCCGTAATATACCCCAGTGCTTCATTCTGTAGTACATCGACCCCAGGTTCCCTCAGAAGAACAATTTAAATATTTTTTCTTCGTGTGTAGTTCATACTCAGACACTTTTACTCTTTTTCCTCCAGCAGACTCATGTTCTCTAAACCTCAGTTTGAAAAAAAATCAGTAGTGATCTCTTTCTCTCTTTCTCCATCTGTCAGGAGAGGTGGGAGTCAGACAGCCTGGTGGAGAGATAAAGGGAAATAGCGATATTTGCAGAGTAACATAGCGGCAGGGAGATGCAGGAGATTAGGTCGAGGCCTTTGCCTTCGAATCCCCTAAATATATCAGCACAGAAAGGTGCCAAAGCCAGCAAAGCCACCGCTCCATCATGCCACAGAGAAAAGTGCATCGCATCGCTCGAGCGATCCTGCCTCCCGCTCAAGTTCCCAATTCCTCTCTCTTTTAGTGATAAAACTTGATCTTGGCTGATCTGATCAAGGATGTGAACTCAGCAAGGAGGGACTGGTAACAGGACAGGTTGGCAGTGGCCCTGGATTTTCTCCACTTCTTCTCTGCTGCACTTTGACCGATTCTATAGGAGCGAAGTGTTTTGCACATCCAGGGACTAAAAGGGAAAGATCTTGCTGGCCTGGAGAAAAGAGGAGATAATGTGTCCAGTGATGAGGAGAGAGAGGAGAACAAGGTGGATGCAGCAGGTTCAGTGGGGAGACTGGCCAAGGATTCAAGTGGAGAGAGGGAGGCTGTGACAGAGGAGGCAAGAGAGGAGGGAGAGAGGGAGTGGAGGTTATGGTGGACTGTGACAGTGGAGTAGGAGGGGGGATGATGGGTGGAGAGGAAGAGGGAGGGAGAATGAAATGAAGTGGTGGTCAGACAGATGGAGGGGGTAACTATGGGATCTGAGGCAGATCAGTTTCTGAGAAAGACCAAGTTGAGGTTGTTAGCCTTTTGGGTTGGAGGAGAGTGCAGCAGGGAGAGATCAAAGGAGTGGAGTAGGGGAAGGAAGGCAGCAGAATGGGAGGCTTCTAGGTGGAGGTTGAAGTCTCCCAGGAGCATCAGTTGTGTGTACCATCTTCTGGGAAGGAGCTGAGTAGGATGTCAAGTTTATCAAAGCAACATCCAACAGGGCCAGGAGGGTGATAAACAACAATGACAAACAGGAGAGGAGACTGAAACAGAATGAAATTCAAAGGAGGAGATGGAGAGGTGGAAGAGGCAAGAACCTCCATGACAGAAATCAACAAACCAGTGCCACCGCCATGATGGCCAGACAGCCGAGGGATGTGAGAGAAGAAGGAGATGGAGAGGGCTACAGGTGTAGTGGTCTTGTCAGTTGAAATCCAGGTCTCTGTCAATACAAGGATGTGGAGGGACAGAAGAGAGGCATGGGCAGAGATGAAGTCAGCCATCTGTGTAGCAGACTGGCAGTTCCATATTCCAGCAGTGATCCAGAAGTTGTCAGTGGAGGTAGCTGAAGGATAGATGAGGTTGGAGAAGCATTGTCCTTGCAGGGGGCCATAATGGAAGTGCCTCTTGTAGGTGAGACCACAAACAGGAATGGTGCCAAGACACATGATGAACAGTTATGGGAGATGTAAGAGAGGGGAAAAGATTTTGGGAAGGAGTGTCACTTGAAACCACACTAAAAGCCCAACTAATTAGCAAAAGAAAAACAGTTGATTGCTCACACAATCAAAACTGATGGGCAAATCCTGAAGAGTAGCACAGCAGATGTAAACACAAGGTAAATGCAAGGAGTAGCATGCACCTAAAAAGCAGCAGATATGCAGAGTATTCAACAGGTACAAGCAGCAGAAAAACACAGTATTCCAATCACATAAACAACTGCCAAACACAGAAAACTTAGCCTGCTCTGGAAGTTGCCTGAAACTCCAGTAGCCAACAACAAATGCTCTCAACTGATAGCCAACAGTAAGCTCAATCTAATATAGTCACTCAAAACCACAATAAAAGACAAGCTAATTCACAAATAAAAAAACAGCTGATTGCTCACACAATCAAAACTGATGGGTGAATCCCGAGTAGTAGCAAAGCAGATGTAAACGCAAGGAGTAACATGTGCCTAACAAGCAGCAGAATGAAAGATATTCAACAACAGAAGAAAAACACAAAAGTATTACAATCACAAAAACAATTGCCAAACCACAGAAAACTTAGCCTGCTCTAGAAGTTATCCAAAGCTCTAGCCAACAACAAATGTAATCAAGACTCCGGGATGTGTTCAGGACTGCAACAAATAGTCTGGATGAGGACTGTGACATCTGACATCGGCTTCTGTGAGGACTGCTGTGTTCCATCATGCATCAGAGTGAATTACAATAATGACAAACCCTGGGTAACAGATAAGCTTAGACAGCTTAGGTTGCAAAAGGAAGAACCATTCAGAAATAGGGACAGGTTTAAAGAGTCTAGGAACAGGTTTAGCAAGGTGGTGAGAAAGGCTAAACAACTGCACTCTGAGAAACTCCAAGACCAGTTCTCAGCCAACAAATGCGCATTTGTCTGGGTAGGGCTTAGACAGATCATTAACTACACACCGTCAGCCCCCCACTTTGTTAATGACTTGTGCCTGGCAAACCAACAGGAGTTCTACTCTCGCTTTGTAGGACAATGTCCTACATTGTCTTTCAAAGTGCCAGTAGAATTCATTCGGTTGGTTTGCCAGGCACAAGTCATTAACAGAACAGGGGGTTAAAGATTTGTAGTTAATGATCTGTCTAAGCCCTTTCCAGAATTTGGTTCATTCATTCTTGTTGGTGTTTACATTCCACTGCAGGCCAATGTGCAGAATGCACAGACCATGCTAGCCAATCAGATATTGGGTGTGGAGCAGACTAATGCAGACTTCTGAGTTATTTCCTCTGTGACTTTAACAAAGGTCACCTCAGCCACAAACTACCAAAATACAAACAGTTTATTAAATGCCTGACCAGAAAGGGGAATATCTTAGAAGACTGCTACACTCAAGTCAACAGAGCCTATCACACTGTCCCTCACGCCACACTGGACCACTCTGACCATGCCATGGTCCACCTGATTCCTGCATACAGGCAGAAATTAAAGCTGAGGAAACCTGTAGTGAGGACATCAAAGATGTGGTGCAATGAAGCTGCGGAGAATCTTCAGGTGTGCTTGGACTGTACAAACTGGGATGTGTTCAGGACTGTTATCAATAGTCGGGAGTACACAGAGGCTGTGACATCCTGCATCAACTTCTGTGAGGACTGCTGTGTTCCATCACGCACCAGCGTGAGTTACAATAATGACAAATCCTGGTTCACAGATGAGTTCAGACAGCTGAGGTTAAGGAAGAAGTGTTAAGAAGTGCGGACAGGAACAGGTTTAAAGAGTCTAGGAACAGTTTTAGCAAAGCAGTGAGAGACGTTAAATGACTGTACTCTGAGTAACTCCAATGCCAGTTCTCAGCCAACGACTCTCCATCTGTCTGGAAAGGGCTCAGACAGATCACTAACAACCTTAAGCCCCCCACTCTGTTAATGACTTGCGCCTGGCCAACCATCTGAACGAGTTCTACTGTCGCTTTGAAAGACAATGGGACTGTACTGATTCCATCCCCTGTGACTCCAGCTCCTGCCCACCACCTCTACTGCTGCTGGGGCCTCTCTACAATCTCTCACCCTAAATGTCCATGCACCCACCACCACAGCCTCAACTATCTCCATTCTGGAGAGGGATGTCAACAAGCTCTTTAAGAAGCTTGAACAACTGTAAAGCCGCAGGTCCTGACTTTGTCTTACCATTTACCCTGAAGCACTGTGCTGATCAGCTGTCTCCAGTATTCAGACGTCAACACCTCACTGGGGACATGCCATGTGCCAGCCTTCTTCAAGGCCCCCACTATTATCCCCATCCCTAAAAAGCCAAGGATCACAGGATTAAATGACTACAGACCCATTGCCCTGACTTCTGTGGTTATTAAATCTTTCAAGTGCCTTGTGCTTTACCACCTTAAAGCCATCACTTACCCACTTCTGGACCCAATGCAGTTCGCTTGCAGACCCAACAGATCTGCAGATGATGTTGTCAACGTGGCTCTTCATTTCATCCTCCAGCACCTGGAATTCCCAAGAACCCGTGCTAGAATCCTATTTGTGGATTTCAGTTCCGCTTTCAACACTATCATCCCGGCTCTTCTGCAGGACCAGCTCTCCCAGCTGAGCATGCCTGACTCCACCTGCAAGTGGATCCACAGACCTCCTGTCTGATAGGAAGCAGCATGTGAAACTGGGGGAAACACTTCTTTTGACTCCTGAACCATCAGCACTGGATCACCTCAAGGCTGTGTCTTTTCTCCCTGTAGACTAACAGCTGCCCCTCCAGTCATCAATCTGTCAAGTTCCTAAAGTTCACAGATGATCCCACCCTCATTGGACTGAGTCTGCCTACAGGTGGGAGATTGACCATCTGGTATCCTGGTGCAGGCAGAACAGCTTAGAGCTGAATGCTCTGGAGACAGTAGAGATGACTGAATTCTGGAGGCATTCTGCCACACTCTCCACCATTACCCTGTTTGACTCCCCAGTAACCTCTGTGGAGTATTTCTGCTTCCTGGGCACTATAATCACTCAGGACCTCAAGTGGGAGACAAAGATCTGCTCTCTCACCAAGAAAGCACAGCAGAGGATGTACTTCCTGTTGAAGTTCCAGTTGAAGTTTTTTTTTTTTTAAGAGATTTTTTGGGGGGCTTTTTTTCACCTTTTTTATTATTGGATAGGATGGTGTAGAGGGAGGAAATGAGTGGGAGAGAGAGACGGAGAGGGATGGGGAAATGACCTCGGGTCGGAATCAAACCCGGGTCCCCGGATTTATGGTATGGCGTCTTATCCACCTGAGCCACAATGCCCCCAAGTTGAAGGAGTTTGATCTGTCAAAGACAAAGATGGTAGTGTAAAAGTTCACCATCATTGAGTCCATCCTCACCTCCTCCATCACTGTCTGGTACACTGCTGCCACTGCCAGGGACAATGGCAGACTGCAGCGCATCATTCACTCTGCTAAGAGGGCGATTGGCTGCAACCTTCTATCTCTTCAGGACCTGTATGAGTCCAGGACCCTGAGGAGAGCAGAAAGGATTGTGGCCAAGCCCTCTCACCCTAGGCACAAACATTTGAATCACTCCCCTCTGACAGGAGGTTGCGGTCCATCAGAATCAAAACCTCACACCATAAGGCCAGCTTTTCCTCACTGCAGGTGACCTCATCAATAAGGTCAAAGACCCTCGCTGACTCTACAGTTTCAATCTGTGACATTAATGCACTTCATCTCTGAACTGTGATTTTGCATATTACATGGTCATGTCATACATCTTGATTCTGTAAACTTTTATTGTTCATTCTGGCACACAATGTGCAGCCTGGCTATTTATTTAACCCATTGCATGTATTCTCTTCTCACGCATTCATGTCTTGACTCTTCATCCTGTGACACACATTTTGCACATACTGGGACATACTGTACAGCTTGGACTTCAACCCATGCAAATACCCCTTAAATATGTCCACTTTTCAAATTTGTACATTTTAGATTCTTTTACTTTTTTGTCCCCCGCTGGCCAAAAGGCCCAAAGGGGGAGTATGTTGTGGCAATGTCTGTCTGTCCATCCCAGGAAAGGGTACTCACCTTCTGAAATCAACTCCTCTCACAATTTTTAAAGGAATTTCACGAAACTTTGCAGAAGGTTTTGTTATATGACAGTGATATGCATATTGCAATTTTGTTTGCAATATATTGTAGTGGGGGATATTGTGCTCTCAGAGCATTCTTATTTATATAACTACTTTTTTCTCTTTTAAAATTCTTCTTAAGTGTTTAAAGCACCAATCGCCAAAGGAAATTCCTTGTATGTGAGAATATACTTGGCAATAAACTTGATTCTGATTTATTTTTTTTGTCCATATAAAGAACATAGTTGTACGAATATATGAAGTTTATCTTTTATAGAAAATATTTTCACTCATTCATTTCACTCACTTGTGAATATGTTCACTCAAAGATAAACTTCACATCTTTGTGCAACCATGTAATATCATATATATACAATTTAACAATTATTGGCCTATATTGGCCATCAGCCATGCATGATGAGATTGAGTGGAATAATTTTTATTCTTTCCACAGTCACTGAATGTTGAGAAACAGAGCATTTTTTTTTTTTTGCAAATTTGATAACTTTAAAAAAAAAAAAGTGCTGTCTTGCTCTGGTATAGAATAGCTTTAGATATTTATTTAATTCTTCTTTGGACATTTCAGTTATGTAATTTTAAAACATCTTTTGAGCTTTTGAACCAGTCTGGGGGAAAAAAAAGCAACAAATTAAAAAAAAAAAAAAAGGATTCTTTGTTACCATCAAATACTTTATTACATGTTTTGCTTTTTTTTTTGGTGATCTCTTTATTAAAGAAGCATGTTTCCAGCATGTTGACAATTAAGTAAGCCAAATTTCAGCCAAGGTAAGTTAACTAAGTTTCTGACACATATTTTGGACTTTTGAAAATGAACGGTATTTCATACATACCTTAGTATACCTGTCAGTCTCAGAGCATCACTACCCGACATTTTTAGGGCAGCACGATGGTGTAAGTGCACAGTTGCCTCACAGCAAGAAGATTCTGGGTTCAAGCCCAGTGGCCGGCGAGGGCCTTTCTGTGTGGAGTTTGCATGTTCTCCCCATATCTGCGTGGGTTTCCTCCGGGTGCTCCGGTTTCCCCCACAGTCCAAAGACATGGTTAGGTTAATGTGGGATGGCCTTGGGCTGAGGTGCCCTTGAGCGAGGCACCTAACTCCCAACTGCTACCCGGGCACTGTTAGCATGGCTGCCCACTGCTCTGGGTATGTGTGTGTGTGTGCTCATTGCTCACATGTGTGTGTTCACTGCTTCAGATGGGTTAAATGCAGAGAGCAGAGAGGAATTTCACAAGTGTGTGATGAATAAAGTTGTGCTTTCTTTCTTTAAATTCTGCATGGCTCTCTCTGTGAGAGATGCAGGTGTGTGTGTGTGTGTGTGTGTGTGTGTGTGTGTGTGTGTGTGTGTGTGTGTGTGTGTGTGTGTCTCATCCAATTCTTCTTGAATTGGTGAAATTTGAAGTTTCTTTGCCATATTTCTCTATCCTTCATAGCATTTTAGAAGTTGCTTGCCAGAGAGGCCAGTGTCTTTCTCCAAGAGAGTTTTGACCGTAACATCAAGCGTCCCAACTCATCTTTCACATTCGGGGGACCATAAAAGGAGTTGACCAGCAGGTTCGTCATGTCTGGAAACATGACCCGCAACAGCCATTCTCAAAAAAATTATTTCCAGATATACGATTATGCTGTTCTAAGAAATCCTGCAAGAATGTATCATTTGTTAATTTAATCATAAAATGAGAATCTGTGAGCAAGGTGAGTGTTCATGTCTCCACCAGTAAACATCATATTATGACGAGGCACATCTTGTATTGTATTACTGAGGGACATGTAGAATTCATAAACCGCTTCCTCCAATAAGACATTGTGTGGAGAGTAACATGAAATGTTTGCAGTTTTTGGATTGCCTTTAAAAATAGCTATGACAATTCGATCATTTACCTTCTTTACTGAGTTAAGGAGAGGCAGAATAGAGGAGGCAACAGCAAGTGCAACTCCTCCAATGGCTGCTCCTTTACTATTGCATAAATCAGAAACTGTAATTAAAGTGACAAATCCTATATTGATCACAACAATATCAGAGTCTGTATCATGATGGACAAGATGATCTTGTATGCAGACTATTGACAGATTGCAGTCTTTCATGTTCTTATCAAGTTCAGCTCTTGGAGATTGTGTTTGCAGAGTTTTGCAGTTAAGTGTAGCCATATTATGTTTGGCTGGGTCTAAAATGCCTTTCCTCTGCCTTCGTTCAGAGCGGTGTCGTCCCAGGGGATCTCTTTATACCAAACATGTTTACGAACAGTTCAAGTCTGACCTTATCTGAACACAGCACCTGGTCTCAGTTTGTACTCTTCTATAAATGTTGATTTGTAATGGAAAGCTTTCTGGCTTATTGGCATGAAGGATGGAACAGAATAGCTCAAGGATTTGTCTTTGCCAACCTGATCATCTATCTCATGTCTTTGTTGTCACAGATTCCCACTTTGTGCCATGGTTCCCATGACAATAAGCCCCAAGTGCGATTGTTTTGGTACTTTTTTTGGTCTCGTCAACAGCCCAAATAAATATCAGGCTAAGAGCCTATGCTTGTAGTCATCATCCTCTTCATATGTAGTATGTTATGTTAACTGTCAGTGCATATTTTCATGATTGCATTTATAAATGGCACATAAATCTTTGCATTTTTAAGCTTGAAGGAATTTGTCATGATGCTGTCATATGTATGAAATGCTTCTATTATGTTGAGAGAAGACTGAAATTCAGAAAAGGATACACTATTTGATGCCAAAAGCAATCAGACATCTTTCTTTTTTACTTCAAAAAATATGTGATAAGCTGTTACCACCCATGCTACACTCAACATAAGATGAAATTTTAAAATCCATCTGGCCAGAGTTCAAGATCATATTTTCTTGATAACACTTTTAAGTAAAGAAACTTTTTAAGTTTCAGCAAATTGATATAGTGGCCCCATGCCTGAACCCAGTACATCATTAAGTATCATTACTTGATTGCATTAAGTTTCTTGATATGGTATGTAATTGGACAGTACTCTATAATTGGCTAAAGAGAGGAGTGAGACCCAGAATCAATTTCTGGGGTCGGTTGGATGAGAGGACTCCACTTAACATGCCTAGCTGTTTGGAAGTGTAGGATTAATGGGTGGTCAGGACTTTAGATAAAATTAAACTAATCTGGGCCCATCCAGATAGAGGATAAGGTCTGATACAAGTGTGTGACACTGCTTTGGCAGGATGTGCTGCTTCACTAAGACCCTGCTGGCAAAGAGCCCTCCTGACTAGACAGTGCTGATTCATGTCTGTGGTACTATTTATGCTGCTGAGTGAAAATCAGAGAATCATTGTCAGGCAAAGGCCCAAGCAAGATGACTGGCTGTAAGCTGTGATGATCAGTTATCTCAGAGAGTAGCCTATAATTTATACCTTTTACCTGTTCTGCTTTCTATGAATGTGAATTTTTTTGATCAAATTATTTTTGAACATAACTCAGTTTGGATTTACAGATATTTAATTAAACACTTCACAAAGTAATTGCAGAATAATACTTAATATGAACTTTTTTTTTCATTTAGATCAGATTGGCTACTTTAATAAAGCTTAAAAAATTGGGGGGAAAAGCTCAGTTCACCTATAATGGATACAGGCAAGTTGTATACATGCTCAATTAGTAAATTTGAGAGAAATACATGCTTTGAATTAATATAGAATCAAAACTGGGAAGGACAAAAAAAGTATATTTGGGAAGGATAAACATGGTGCACATGGTATTTGTGTAATAACTTGTATAAGATGGCTTACTTTGGTGTGTCAGCTTGTTTGTAATCAAATTATTTAGTAATCATGTCACATTATGCACCAGATTGAAGCCATACAAATCAGTTTCTTGTGATATTTAACTCTGAAATTCTCAGCTGGACTTTGCATTCTAAGAGCTTCATTATACATAATGGCATAT
>JAODVO010000024.1:46440763-46451371 GCA_025400055.1 Notarius lentiginosus | reverse complement strand
TTAGGACTTGTGTGAAAATCTGATGATGTTTTAGGTCATATTTATGCAGAAATATAGAAAATTCTAAAGGGTTCATAAACTTTCAAGCACCACTGTAGTTCATCTGTGCATTGCTAGATAACTCTAAGGTAACATGTAAAGCAACTTACTCGAAAACCTTTGTCAACATCAAGATGGAAGGTCCAGATTGACAGTGTGAAGGTGGTGTGATGCCAACTACCAGAGATACAAGAAGCATGGTCTGAACTCCAGTTATTTGCACTGGAGAAGAGGAACTCTGGGACCATGTCCACTGCCAAAAATTTACATGATGAGCTGAAGACTCTGTGCTTCTGTTGTGCACCATGATCTAGTACAATCATGTGAGCAAGTTGCTGCAAAGTCCAGATGTTTCCCTGGAAACACTTAGAAGAGAAACAGAGGGAGTAAGACAGTACCTTGAAAACTTCCGGGAAAGCCGGCTTGCTTCCTGTCAGTCTGATGTAAGAGACACTGCAGCAGATCTGGTCATGGAAATGAAGCAGCCAGGGAGAAGACAGCAAAAAATGGCCAGACAGTTTTAGTATGAGATTACTGAGGAAATTCAGTCCACTGCAAATAAGACTTTTAGTATTTTTCCATTAATGGACACAGGCCTCAAAAGCCTGAGTGACAGATTCTCAAAAAAGGAAGATGTTTATGTCCTCTATGGTTTTCTGTTTTCTGGGGATATGAGACAGATGATAAAGATTGGAAAACTTTATGAAAGGTGCTAGACCACTGAGCAAACACTGCATGACATTGAATCTGATGATTTAGCATTGGAGATCAATTCTGCAGTCCATATTTTTCCCAGCCACACCTCAACCTACCCAAGTGACATGCTAAATTACATATACAGTGAGAAGCTTCTAGATTTGTATGTGGCACTAGTGATGATAGGTTGTTAGAACTAACAGGCTAGCAACTGTTTTAAAAAAAAGGCTCAAGTCGACTACACCACTCTGGAAATTTCACCCAGAGAAATGTTACCTGATGCCATTTTACCATTTACAGTACATAAATAGGCCACTTAGAAATACATCGACACAAGGATTTGAACCAATTTTGCAAAATCTGCACCTTTCCTGGACAGTGCTCTAGACCACTCAGCCATGGAGGATTACATCATGAGCTGAGGTTATGTAATGTAGCACTTACATTGTCAGTATGCAGCGGCGCCACACCGCGACTGTAGAATCGCTACCTGAGGCTGGCATGCTAATTACCTACTTAAACATGCTTAAACTCAGTTAAACATACACATACAGACAGGTGCCTCTATAGGCTTCAGCCAAAGGCTGAGTCAAAAAGGAGAAAGAAAAAAAATCAATGAAACAAAATACAGGGAGCAAAACAACAGCATGATCAGGATATTCTGGTGCCAGTAAGATTACATCAGCAACCCGGAAGTAATGAGGGCAGCCAGTCAGCCGAGCTACAATAAAAACTAGTTATTAACCCAATAAAAACCCACCAACAACTAAAAAACGCAGCACCCAGCTACCCAAATGTGGGTACATACCAGTAATCTGGCAGCATATTGTGGATTACTGGCTTGGGTAACGAAGGATTCAAACAACATAGTAATATTGCTTGTGCCCTCATACACAGCTATGAAAATGATATCATGGATTTAACATACCCGTCGTAATCAGCAGACCATGTATGATCACCTCCAGCCGCTTTCTCAAGTTATTGGCAAGATACACAGGTACTAAGATACTAAGATTAACTACAGCACACCACAATATAGAGAACATTTAGAAGCAACACATATCTTTTCAAGTGTTGATACAAGAAACATTTCTGGGCTCTGTGACAAGAGGGCAGTCACCAGAAATGATACCTACTGCTTTTTATACACCACACTAGGGTCCTAAATAAGCTGTTACTTACCTGCCACAGGTAAGGGGCCTGCACCACACAGAATGTACTAGGAAAGCAATAGCATACCCTGCTACATATACGGTAATTCAAGCATTGCGCTGCATCTCCTCCTGACTCTTCTTGTCACTGTTGCCTCTGGTGAGAGGAGTGTTTCAACTTTAAAGCTTATAAAAACCTACTTGAGCTCAACTATGTGCCAAGAGAAGCTCACGGGACTGCACTGATGTCAATGAACATGATATTTGAAGGTCTTTGAATGTGGAGGACATTGTGGTTGCATTTGCTATAGCCAAAGCTCACAAGCAACAGTTTTAATAGATTTGCACTACAATTTTAAAAGCATACAGTATGGGTTTCATTTGTTTGTTTGTTTTGTGTGTGTGTGTGTGTTACTTATAAGATATACTTTATTGTCCTGAAGGAAATTTGTCTTGGACATCCATAGTATTTACTGTTAAAATACAAATTGCATGCATATGCAATATATACATATGGTACATACACAGGCTGTCAGCAATCCACAGGGACACCCACAAGACCTATGATGCATTCACAGACTGCCCTCCATCAACAGATTGCACATTGCCTAGTTATACAACACATAATATTAACAAATATATATATATATTTGCAAACTGATTAAGCGGACTCTCAATATTGGGTTGTCACACCATACAATGTACATATACAATTCACAAGGACTTGCAACTGACTAACTTGACATTTAGAGCTTTGACAGATGGGGGACAAAATAATTCTTAAAGTGGTTTAGCCTGCACATGGGGACTTTAAAGGGTCTGCCTGAGGGAAGGAGCTGGTACTTGGGATGGAGGGCGAGAGTAGGATCAAAAATAATTTTTTGGACCTGCTTTATGATTGTTTTATCAAAGACAGCCTGTAGTGTGTGGTACTGACTGACTCCTATGATTTTCATGGATTTCTGTGTTAGCCTGGTAATCTAGGCTTTCACTTGTGCACTCAGGTTGCCAAAGCAGGCTGAGATGCCGTACCACAGAATGCTCTCGATCATGCTCAGTGCTCTGTGTCCGAATTGCCAGTCAGTGTTCACATGTGCCTTTGTTTCACATATCGTCATTCTGGTCTTGACTTTGGTTGTTTATCTGGTTTTTGATTTTCATTTTCTACTGTGTATGTTGTTTGTTTATTGCCTGACTGTGTGCCAGTTTTGACTATGCCTCTGATTCTCATTTTGGATTTGGCTGTTAAATTTTATGATAAAATTATTAAACTGCACTTCTATATGCACCCAGACTTTACATGACATTATATTTCACCTCTACCATGGATGCAGCAGTAGAGGGGGAACTAGGATCACCATGCCAGCATACGACTCTATATAATTCCCCTAATATAGGTGGATGGACACCCCAGCATCATACAATGGCATTGAAGACCCTGTGGATTCTTGCTCTGGTGCTGTCTCTATAATGGGAGCCTGATGGAACCCAAGCCTAAAGGGAGTGTGTGAGTAAGAATTTATGATGTCCCAGCTCACTGGACCAGCATGCCAGTGGGCCAAGTACCTGGTTGCCATGGACCACCCTTGCCAAAGTAACTCCACTGAATTTAATGCACTCTTGAAATGAGTGTTCTGACTAACCAGGCATGAGGATCCTCTTGAATCTAGTCAGCTGGACATGAGCTTCTGCATGGAGAGAAGGGCTGGAGACAAAGGGGAGATGTTGGCTAAAGCCAAGCTCATTCCAGAGACCAACATGGCAGCCTCCAAGGAAGCACTCATTCCAGAGACAAATATGGTAGCCTCTAATGAAAAGCTCATGCCAGAGACCAACAGGGCAACCTCTAATGAACTTCTCATGCCAGAAACAGACAGGGCAGCCTCCAGTGCCATGCTCATGCCAGATGCCAGTGGGGTGGCCTCCAATGAAATACCCATGTCAGAGGCTGACAAGGCAGCCTCTCCAGCCAAGCACTAGCCTATGGCCAATGAGACAGCCTCACCAACCAAGCTGCAGTCTGAGGCCAACAAGGCAGCCTACCCAACCAAGCCCAAGCCTGAGGCCAACAAGGTGGCCTCCCACCTCGCAGGCCCCAAGCTTGACCTTCACTCTGCAGGTATCCTTGCTCTGCCAAGAACTTTTCTCTGCAGGTCTGCTTCTGCACACACCATGTAAACTGTTCTTAACTATTAAGTGACAACAGGCATACCTGACAACCTCTCTCTCTCTCTCTCTCTCTCTCTCTCTCACTGTCTCTTTCTGTTGCATTACATGTCAGTCCTGAGATACCAGTGATGCTAGCCTCTCCTATTCTTCAGGCCTGCCTGATATATCCTGATGCCCTACATCTGGCTGGAGTTCTCATCACTTTGCTCCTAAGAGAACATGGACATTCCTTGATCCATCCTGATACTCTACTTCTGGCTGAGGTTCTTATCACTTTGCTTCTGTAGAAGTTGGTGCAATATGGACAGTCTACAGATACACTTAGAAGATGGTTATGGACACTTAGTTTTGCTACGATGGCTCAGGACTACAATTGTCATGATAACTTTAGGACTGCAGTTGTCATGAGAGAGTGAGTTATTTGTTATTCCTGAAGCTATGAAGCCAGCATATATAGTAGTTAAGTGACAATGTTTTTATGAAGCTTCCTTATGAACAACATGAAAGGATGGAGTGAGGTATGCCAGTTAAATACATGTTAGTATATATATAGGCCTAGCCTTTCATAATTATATTTGTATATAGTGTTCTATGTCTTCTCTGTCTTATATAGTGTTCTATGTAATGGATGTATATTTGCAGCACAAATTTTATTTGTGCCTAACATAGATGAAATCTGCATGTTTCATAGTGATCAAAAAACATAAGCAATCCCAGAAAATATACTGTGGTTATATAATAATATGATAAGAAATGCGGTTGTAGTAACTTCAATGTGTGTTCAGTAAGTATCACTGCATGTGACAGTCACTACTCCCAGAAAAACCCTGAACAAAAGTTCAAAATTTAATTATTGTTTCCATTTAAACAAATGACAAAACCTGGACCCTCTTCAGTGTGCTGTAATTACATTCAATACATGTAGCTGTTCCATTAGCACACAGCCTTTTGTACTTCAGATATATTTTTTCCTCTGAACATTAGACAGTATTTTTCCCTTTTTTCATATCTAATTGGAATGTAATAAGAGATAGTCCTCCCTCAAATTTTCCTCACAAATAGAGCTTTTGCTAAGTTTGGTATAGTATAATAACAGTTATCAAAATGTGATATAAAACATATGGTGTGTGAGAAAACAGTGGGGTCTCAGTAAAACCATTCACACAATGCAGTGCATTACTCACACATACCTGTAAGAACCATTTCTTGGGTTTGCTGATATTTATTTATTTTTTTATTTAGAAAAGTCAAAATTATATACGGGAGACAATGAGTCATATAAGACCAGTACATATTTGTTCTATGATACAAAGCACTCAAAGTGTTTACAAAAGTGTCTTCTGATTTCCTATTAGGTTCAGAACATGTTGTTTATGATGGTCAATTTAATCTTTCCAAGCTTTTGTTGGTGATAAGACACACAGAGAGAGAAGCAAGCAGACTCTGGTAAGGAGGGACACAGGTGATGACCTCAGACAAATGCTGTGATGTTGTGTTCATTAGTGTAAATCCAGGGTCCAGAGGCTTTGCTTGATTGTCTCTGATGCCTGAAAAGACTCAGCTTTCTGAAAGGTTTTTTTTACAATGTGCCGCTTCAAAAAATGATCAAAGAGCCAAAGCTGAGAGAGAGGATAGATACCAAACATCAATGTCTGTCTCTCAAAAAGCCAAATCTTGAGAGGTCAAGAGAGCTCGACTACTTCAGCTGCAGTCCAACAACTAATGAAGGTGCCAGTCTGTTTTAGTAAGCATGCCTGAAACAGACTTGGAAAAGGTAGTCAATGATTATAGCCCAAAAACTCATTAAATAATTAGATGTCAAGTCAGTTTATTTGTATAGCACTTTTAACAACAGACATTGTTGCAAAGCAGTTTTACAGAAAAATAAAGACTTAAACATATGAGCTAATTGTATTCCTAATAAAGGTATTTATCCCTGATGAGCAAGCTTGTAGCGATGGTGGCAAGGAAAAACTCCCTCAGATGACATGAGGAAGAAAAGTTGAAAGAAACCAGACTCAAAAGGGAACCCATCCTCATTTGGGTGATAACAGAGAGCATGATTATAAATAACTTGCTTCTATAATCATATCCTATACAGTCACAAAGTACAACTGTGTAACCAGGAAATTTATTATAGTTTTAGCTTGAAGCCTATTTTGTTGAAGTTATCAACTGTTCATTGTTGGAGACTTGAGTGCAAGACTATTCATGACAACTGCAGTCCTAAAATTATTATAACATTTGTAGTCCTAAGCCATCATAGCAAAACTGTAATTGACCAGAGCCAAATTCAAAGTGTATCTTTAGACTCTACATATGGCACCATTCTCGCAGGAGCAAAGTGATGAGAACATCAGCCAGACGTAGGGCATCAGGATGGATTAGGCAGGTTTAAAGGGCAGGAGAGAGCAGCATCACTTACTTCAGGATTGATATGTAATGAGAGATAGAGAGAGAGAGAGATACAGATTGTTAGGTATGCCTGTTGTCACCAATTGTGTGCTAAGGACTCTGGCAAGACTAACTATGACAACATAACTAAAAGGGAGAGCCAGAAGGTAACAGACATGAGGGTGTCCTGGGATATAAAGTGTTGCCAGCTATCCACTATCAACAAACTTGAGTGATCACATGAGAGTGGGGTGTGACAACATAAATATATCCCAGTTTATGAAAACATCCCATGCCCAAGAACCCTCCAGATCTGCTCCTTTACTTAATAAAAAGCTTTTTAAAAGAGGCTTGACTAAACAAACACTGAGACTAACTTAAAAAAAAAAAGCTAAACACTCAGACTGTGTCTGAGTCCCAAACACTACTTGGAAGGCTATTCCATAAATGTGGGACTTTGTAAGAGAAGGCTCTTCCCCCTGCTGTAGCCTTCATGGTTTGAGGTACCAACAACTGGGCTCCACCTTTTGATCTAAGTAGGTGTGGCGGGTCATAAATGACCAGAAATTTGCACAGGTACTGTGGCATGAGACCATTCAGTGCTTTATAGGTCAATAGTATAAAACAGGAGTATTTTATAATCAGTGTGAAATTTGATTGGGAGCCAATGCAGTGTGGATAAGGTAGGGGTGATATGGTCATATTTTCTGATTCTAGTAAGGACTCTTGCTGCTGCTGCATTTTGGACTAGCTGGAGCTTGTTTATTTTGGACGAGCTGGAGCTTGTCCCAGTGCAGCTTCAAACCATCCCAAAGGACCGTCGACATGATTTTTGTGGCTCATAGACAACAAAGAAGGCAGGTCATCTTCATATTTTGGGACTTGGAGAAAGTCTTCGACCTGGTACCTCTCTATGCAGTGTGGACCGTCCTTAAGAGATATGGATGTCCCAATCACTTCACATTCCTGAGGCTCTCCACAAATGTATGACTAGAAGAGTCGCTCATCAAAATGTTCTAACAAAAGGGTTCTCAACCTTTTCTGCTTTGAGGCCCACCTATTCATATTTGTAACGAGTCGGGGCCCATTAAAAAAGATCCCCAATTATTTTGGCTCATCTAATCTATTAGAATCTAATAACCTATTGTAACATGTATTAATGGGATGCAACATCGCTCCCTATTACAGATGGGAGCCCAGGAATTAAATAAATACAATAAAAACAAACTTTTTAATTGTCGGTATTGTATTTAATTGTAGATATTGTATAAAACTGTAGAGACGTGCCAGAAGCCAAACCATGCATGCAGGGCATTCTCAGCCAAAAGGGATTAATGATCCAAAAGTGGAGTCTGGTCGATTAACACAAGAACTGATTGACATGTCTGTGTACAGCAAACAAGCAAATTATTAAAAACCAAGATCAAAAGAAGTGGATATAGAAACCACTCAGTGGGATAGATCCTTACACACTAACAAAGAAGGATTTTTCCTGTGAAAGAAAAAATTACTAGCTAAATTTGACATTAGTAGAATGAATTTTGATCCTATTGTAGTTGTAACTAAATACAAAGACAATAGTTATGCATACTATTCATTAACTTAGTGTGAAGATGGGGCAGCACGGTGGTGTAATGGTCAGCACTGTCGCCTCACAGCAAGAAGGTCCTGGGTTCGAGCCCAGCAGATGGTGAGGGCCTTTCTGTGTGGAGTTTGCATGTTCTTCCTGTGTCTGCATGGGTTTTCTCCAGGTGCTCCGGTTTTCCCCCATAATCCAAAGACATGCAGGTTAGGTTAATTGGTGGCTCTAAACTGATAATAGGTGTGAATGTGAGTGTGAATGGTTGTTTGTCTCTGTGTCAGCCCTAAAATAACCTGGCAACTTGTCCAGGGTTTACCCTGCCTCTCACCCATAGTCAGCTGGGATAGGCTCCAGCTTGCCTCGACCCTGTTGAACAGGATAAGTGAAAACAGATAATGGATGGATTTGGAAATGGTGGTTTGGTGGTGTAATGGTTAGCACTGTCCTCTCACAGCAAGAAGGTCTGACAAGGGCCTTTCTGTGTGGAGTTTGCATGTTCTCCCCATGTCTAATAAATTTAACATATTATTATATAATTTACCCACAAATGTATTTATTTATTCAGCCTGCTGAACTCTCTCTCTCTCTCTCTCTGTCTGTGTAGCAGTTATATTGTTAACTAGAGGGTTACTTAAATTGGCTGGCCTTAAATTAGTAGTTTGAATTTTTCGTCAGATATTTTCAATTTTGTCATTGAAAAAAAATAATGAAGTTGTTGCCAATACATATTGCAGGTGTGTATATGTATATGGTGGTCTTTTCCCTAGTTAATTTTGCTACAGTATTACATAAGAATCTAGGATTATTTTTGTTATCCTCTAATAGGGTGGACAGATACGTTGATCTAGCAGCACTAAGAGCTTTTCTACACTTCAAGAGTATCTCCTTTCATGCTAATTGGAATACTACCAGTTTTGTTTGATGCCATTTATATTCTAATTTTTGAGTAGTCTGAGCAATTGTGATCATTATACCAGAGTACTCATTTTTTCTCTCTACTTATTTTTCTTTTCAATGGAGCTACATTATCTAAATTAGAGCAGAACGTAGACTCTGAGCATTCAGTTGCCTGATCATGTTCTGTGGGGTCTGAGGGTGATCCAATCAAAGTTGATATCTCTGGGTGATTATTGATAAAACTTTGTGCAGTAGTTGATATGAATGTACGTTTGACGCAGTAGTGTGGCAAGGTGCATATATTATTGCTCAGACATATTTTGAGGAAATATATTCAAAATATCTGATGTCTATTGCTAACACAAATACTTTAGTTATAACCCTGGGTCATAATCTGCATAATTATTGATTTCTTTCTGTTTTTGCTGTTCTCCCTCCCTGTCTGAGGGGGGTGTTTTTCATCTGTTCTTGTGATTTTTTTTCTTCTTTAAGGATGTTCAGTTATAGGTGGGGACAGTTGATTGGACCATGGTTGATAGCACCTGCTTTAAAATGCTTTCTGGAGAAGATGGATGTGCTTTACTCTCTCCTGAGTCCCAACTGGACCATGACTTGTTGTTTTGTTGACTGAGTAAAGTGTGAGTTGTAAACAGTGTAAATAATTCCCTAAAAGCAATCCATGTAACTGTAGGGGTGAGAAGCCCTTGGTTGTTATTTTGGACTGTGCTCACCCCAACATCAATTTTACCTGTGATGAAATGGATCAGTTGTTTTTTGGACTGTAATCAGCTGTGGCACTGGTCATCCTTGGGAGTGGAGAAAGGGGAAGTCACTTTTATGCTATGCTCAGGTTTCCCCTAGGCTGGGCATAACACTTTACATATGGCAAAGTGTGAGTATCGATGCTAATTGATTAAGGATCTTTGAGTGGTATTTTTTTTATCTATAATTAGGGCATGAGCACCATAGGTGCAAGGATCCTGATGGATAGGTAAGGATTTTTTTTTTCTTCAGGACTTGACCATTTTGAGGTGGTTCCCATGAGCACAAACTCATGAAATTTGGCACACACATCAGTGCTTGTGACAGTGTCAGACCTGTGCGCTTTGGCGCGTGCACCAGACGAACTCTCAGGTGCACTCCGGACTGCGCGTGCACCGACTGGACTCTTGCACATGGCACACCTGCACAGAATTAAGATGCATCAGCGTGCCTATATAAAGACTCTGAAGACACACGCTTGGTGCGAAGTACTGCACTACATTTTGTACACATTACTGAGCCTTATTTTCCTGTATTGATCTCCTGGCTTCCTAATTCCCGTTCCTGTTCCGTGTTTCTGTTTTTGTCTGTGCCTAGGATATTCTGTTTGTGCCTTGCCTGACCTTTTGCTTGTTTATACATTTCTGATTTCTTCTCACCATTTTGGATTGTTTACCTATTGTCACTTTTTTAAAATGAATCATATTCTGCACCTATATCTGTCTCTAACCCATCCCTGACAGAAAACTTCACCAAATCATGGATGTAGCAGAAGTGTTCCAGTTCGCTATTCCATGTCACTTCTGGGTTTCCGTACCTCAGAAAACCCAGAAGTGACATTGGCGGCACGGTGGTGTAGTGGTTAGCACAGTCGCCTCACAGCAAGAAGGTTCCGGGTTCGAACCCAGCGGCCGGCGA
>JAODVO010000024.1:45829746-45843205 GCA_025400055.1 Notarius lentiginosus | reverse complement strand
AACCTGGGATTTGCATTCATATTTTTGCCGTGTGGTATTGGGTTTAGTGGCCATGATGAATGACTGCTTGTAAAAAATGTCGGACAGCCCGGGTGAATCCTACATTACGGAAGTGACTGTCGTTCTGTTCGTTGATTGGTTAAAAATCAGTTGACGTCAACAATGTTTCTCATATCTGATTGGACATAATAGGGAGTATTTTTAATTTGGCAGTAGGGATTTCCTAAAACCGGGAGATTATCCAGTTTTTAACAAATACGATTGGGAGGCGGGAGACGAAGGCTAAACTCGGGAGCCTCCCGCCGAAATCGGGAGGGTTGGCAAGCATGGTATCAGCATGCTGAAAATTGGGGAAATGGAATAAATCTCTACCATGGAATTTTTTTCTCTGATGTAAAAAAAAAAAACAGACTGTACTTTTTTTTTTAGTCCTGATGAAAATAGAGCTCGCCCTTTTGTTAGCCGTGAGCTAATTGTTCTGTTATTTATATTAGCTGATTATCAAGCTTTCCTTTGTGTCTTTTAAATCTGTGATTTTTAAATGTCACATCTGATTTTTCAGTAGAACACCCTGCTCAGGAACATGACCTTCAGGAGAAGCTCCTGTCTTACACTTGGGTTCTATGTGCTGCCTGTAAAGTGCAAGAAAACAAAGCGAGATGTGCAGCCTTCATTCTGATGTTGATGTCTGATTCAAGCAGAACACGCTGTTCGGGTACAAGCCGACCTCCCTGAGACACCCAGACACCGTCAGCAGCAATAACACACACTTTTGTTCTCATACAAAAGAGTGGGAGTTTGTTAGGAGGTGCTCTGAGGGAAGAAGAACGTTCTGTGAGGTTGAATAAGACGTAGGCAGGAAGGTGTGTGTGTGAGTGAGGGCGTTTGGAGGATGTCTGCTCAAAGCAAAGTCAATCAAATCACAAACATCAAAGACACACACACCATCTTCAGATGCTATGTTTGTTTTTGTTTTTTTTTTCATTTTTATGAATAAAATATTTGCACTCTTTCATTCTGACACACTTCTAAGCAAATTTTTCATAAATTATGTAAAACAACATCCTTCCCTGTGTGTGTTCTTCTTCCTGTGATTCCAGTGTATGGATATGTTTCAAACAAATCAGCGCACGAGTTGATATTAAATATTCATGTCCTCATGACATCATCACAGAAAAGGATTAAAGGTGCGGTTCAGTTAGCACAGTGCCGGAGCTAGCAGGCTCGTGTGGCTAACAGGTGCAGGAAGTTAAACATGACAGGCGATCGAAAGGCGCTTTCACACGTATGAATCCGTTTGTTGAGTCTGAATCAGAATGAAATTGATTTTTTTGACTTGTCAGCTACTTCTTTTTTTTGTGATCAATTTTTTATTGACATCAATTATGACATTCAACACTTACATATCTTTGCTTGTGGTACATTTACGATTACAAGATCTTCCTGTACATGTAGAGTATATTGATGTCTTTTTGCATTAACTTTCTCCTTAATCACAGAATGATACATGAACAAAACAAGATTTCCCCAACCCCCCACCCCCCACCTGAGAGAAGAAAAAAGAAAAAAAAACACACATAAATTAGGAATAAAACAAAACGAATTAAAAAGTAAGAAAGTAAATCACACCTTGTCTAATCATTCTCTACAGAAGTATTATCTGGTTCCTTTTCAGTAGAGTTCAACATATCAGAGATCTGCTCAGCCACGTCTTGCCATAGGTTAATTGTTCTCCGTTTTGCCTTGTTTATCCTTGCTGTAGAAAGTTCAAGTAAGACAATGTCCAAGAAATAAGCCATCCACTGCTGCATAGAAAGTGAGTGTGGTGGCAACCATCTCTGCACTATCATTTTCTTGGCCGCTGTTGAACCCGCGAGCCAGATTTTTCTCTGTTTTTCAAACAGTTGAAGTTTGGAATCATCATTCAATAACCAGACAATGGGGTCAACAGGAATTGGACGGTCTATTAAATCACCTATAGTCTCCGCTATTCTGTGCCAAAATTCCTGTACTTCTTCACATTCCCAGACCATGTGTAGAAAGGTCCCAGTTTGTTTTGGTTTGCAGAAAGTGCAGTGGGGACTTGGAATGGCTTTTGTAATGTACCTTTTCTGCGGAGTCCAGTATGTCCTATGACAGATGTTAAAGTGAATATGTTGGTGGTTTGGGTTTTTAGAGCAATGAAAAATGTTTTCCCACACTGCTTCCCAGTCAATCATGTCGTTTTCAACATTCAAATCTCATTCCCATATTTGAATTATTGGAAGTTTCCCTGTAATTGCCTCCATCATTGTCTTATAGACGGTAGATGCCACTCTCTTTACTGGAAAGTAAGAAAACAATTTCCAAATGGGGTGTGTGTGTCAAGTGAGGTTCCCCATGAAATATCCTGACTTTTCAGGGCTGATCGCATGCATAAATACATGTAGAAGGTTGTTTTAGGGATATCAAATTTGGTTTTAAGTTCTCCAAAGCTCAATAAACCTTTTTCATCGACAATATGGTCCAATGTATACACACCCCTCTCACTCCACAGTTTGCATGTAAAGGGATTATTACCAGACATTAAGTGTGGATTGTGCCATAAAGGTGTATGCTTATGCCATTTATTTGTGTAGCCCAAAAGTCCCTCTGCATGTCTAAAATTGGATATTGTGTTTGTCATGATAGGGCCATAGCTTAAAGAACATTTTTTCAGACTAGCACATGCAAAGGCTAAGTCCTCTATTCGTACAGGATGAATAAGTTGTTGTTCTATATCTTTCCATGGAACAGTAGCTAAGGGGTCCATCCATATCTTAAGAGCACGTAACTGAAAGGCCAGATGGTATATTTTAAAATTGGGAAGAGCTAATCCTCCATTACTTGTGGTGCGTTGCAAAGTTAAAAATTTTAGTCTGGGTTGTTTATTGTTCCAGATGTATTGTCTGATAAGTGAGTCAAGTCTCTTCCAGTATTTTACCGGTGGCGCTAGAGGGATCATTGCACTCAAAAAATTCACACGGGGCAGAATATTCATTTTAACCACCGCTACCCTGGATCTGAATGATGCTGGTAGTGCAGCCCAATTTTTCAAATCTCTCTGCACGTTGTTTAACATAGTCTCATAGTTGTCTTGGACAATTTTCTTCATAGGTGTATGAATTGTGACACCCAGATAAGTTATTTTGTTTTGTAATGGAATTGGATGATTAACTGGCCCATTAACTGGTACATTGTTTAGTTTAAGCATATTAGATTTCTCCCAATTGATTTTGTAACCAGAGATTGACCCAAATATACTGAAGATTTGTAGAATTTTAGGTATGGAGTCCTCAAGGTCGGATATATACAGTAGGATGTCATCAGCAAATAAGGATATTGAGTTGTCACATGATTTGAGTGGATAATTGCAGATTTTGTTTTGTCTTATAGCTTGGGCCAGCGGTTCCAGAGAGAGTGCAAATAGGAGGGGTGACAGTGGGCATCCCTGTCGGGAGCCACGTTCGATAGGAAAAGGCAGTGAGTGTCGACCATTGGTTGAAACAATAGCAGTTGGATTTGCGTATAAAGTGCGCACCATGTCAATGAATTTTGACCCAAGACCAAGTTTCTCCAATACTTGCCACAAATAATTCCACGACAAACGGTCAAATGCTTTGAACGCGTCTAGAGATAAAACTGCTGAAGGAGTTGTGAGGTTTTTGGCCTCATGGATTATGTGTAGCAGTCTGCGTATATTGTCCGCTGCATGGCGGTTGGGTATGAAGCCAGTTTGGTCGGGATGAACTAACTTTTCAATGACACGTTCCAAACGCAGTGCCAACACCTTGGAAAACAACTTAATATCCGTCCCCAGTAGGCTTATAGGTCTGTAATTCGCACAGTGTTTCGAATCTTTACCTTTTTTGGGTAAGACTGATATTAGTGCAGTATTTGCTTGCTGGAGAAAAGCGCCTCTCTCCATAGCTGATGTTAAAGCTTGTAGAATTGTAGGTCCAAGTATATCAAAGTACTGCAATAATAGTTCTGATGGAATTCCGTCTAAACCTGGGGTTTTGCCCTTTTTAACACCCTTCAAGGCAGTTTTAAGTTCCTCTAGTGAGATTGGTTGGCCCAGTTCTTCTGCCTCCTCTGGACTTAGACAAGGTAGCTCCAGATTTTTAAGAAATTCTTGACATTGTGCTGTGTTGGAATTGGTTGGGCACCTGTACAATTCTGAATAAAAAGACTTGAAGGTGGTGTTAATATCCTGGTAGTTTGTTGAAATGCCATTCTCTGTGAATATGCTATTAATTGTGGCCCTGGATTCATTTTGTTTTAGCTTAAGAGCAAGTAGTTTACTTGGTTTGCAGCCATTGGAATAATAGTTTTGTCTTACTCTATGCATTAAAAATTCAGCTCTTCTTCTCAGTAAGTCATTTAGTTCTGCTCGGTTTGTTACAAGAACATTATATATTGTTCTAGAAAATTTGTTTTTAAGTTTGTGCTCCAATGATTGACACTGTTCCTCCAACTCTCTAATCCTTTCTTGTCTTCTCCTTTTTAAATGGGCTGAAAAGGAGGATGTGAAATCCCTAATAAACCCCTTTGTGGCTTGCCATACATATGCTGGGTCTGTAGTTGAAGCTGTATTAATTGCTAGAAATTCGGCCATTTTTGCTCTAAACTCTGTGTCGAATTCTGAATTCTGAAGAAGGGATGTGTTAAATTGCCATCTTCTAGATTTTCCCCCTGAAGTATTACAGTTAAATGTTGATATTATTGGATTGTGATCAGATAAGATGGCCGGGTCCATAATTATAGACGGAAACATAGGTCTAAGTTCAGCAGAGCACAGCATGTAGTCAATGCGGGAATGTGTTAGGTGACGCGTGGAGAAGAACGTGTAATCTTTGCTAGTTGGGTTATGGAGTCTCCAAATGTCTGTTAAGTGCAGACTGTCCAATGTTGTTTTAAACATCTCTGACACCTGTTGTTGAGCTTTCGTGTAGGTAACACCTGATCTGTCTTGTTTTAAATCCAACACTGCATTCATATCTCCTCCTACAATTAAAGAATATTCACAAACTGAGAGTGCAAGCAATTCATTAGTTAACCTTGGGAAAAAAGTTTCATCAAATATGGCTGGTGCATATACAGACACAAAAGCAATTTTTCTATCTCCTATGGTGGTACATATATAAGATATTCTTCCAGTGGTGTCTTTGCTACATTTATCTATGGTAAGGCCACATTTCCTTGATATCAGTATAGTGGAGCCCTTGGTCTTAGTATTGTCACTAGATGAAGCAGCTACTTTGTAATGTTTATTTTGTAGGCGATTCACATCTTTCTGGCGCAGGTGTGTTTCTTGTATGAGTGCTATGTCTATGTGTTTTCTTTTTAAAAAATCCAAAAACTTGTGTCGTTTGACTGGACTATTTAGACCTCTAATATTAACCGACATAACAGAAAGTTCAGCCATTTTCTAAATGTTGCTGTAGATTGACATGTACTCTACCTGACTTCTCTACTAAAATGATTCTCTTACCAGACTGTATAGTTAGAAAAATAAGCAAGGTGTGATAAAAAAATAGAATATAAAATCCCCCTTTCCCACCCGAGACCGCAACACCCCCCCACGCAAGAATAAGATACGTGGCCACATCAAACGCAGTTAACGCTATTCCCAGCCTACCCCTCCCTCCACCATGTAACAGGAAAAAAAAACAACACACAGGTCTTGCGGTTTCCACATGTTGAACAAATAGTTAGGAAACATTTTCGGTTATTTAAGTGGCAAAAGTAGACCTACCATTAACAGTAGTAACAGCGTTAAGCCCCTACGGGGAGTAACTAAAGTGAATAAAGTCTGATGGCATATTAAAGCATAGCCTAATGATCCTTGTTTACTTGCGCTTTTGTCCATTCAGCTCGGAACGTTAGTACTGTGTCTGTACTTGCATAATCCTCTCGAATCACTTCACCACAAAAGTTCAGTTCTCATTCCACACTAGGTGAGCCTGGTCGAGGTGGTTCTGACGACTCTTGCAGCATCTCTGATGAGGTCATCTCTCCCTCCGGGCATCCGCTCACACTCGGCTGATTATCCGGGCCTGGTTGCTCCTGCGTGTCTGTGTCGCTTGCGCAGTCCTCCTCGCCCAAGTCTACACAAAAGTCTTCAGCTTCTTTGGCCATCTCGAATAATAGCTGTTGTCCTCTGTGGGTCACTTTTAATGTGGCAGGATAGATGAGGAAGTTTGAGATCCCTTTCGCGTGTAGCTTACTTTGTACCTCCACAAACTGTTGGCGTCTCTGCATGGTGTACGCACTGTAGTCTGCTTTAAATCGGAGCGTTGCCGTTGTATTGTCCTTGATTGGCCCAGTTCTCTGTGCCTGTCTTGCCCCATTAAGAATTGCTTGGCGATCTTGGTATCTCAGGCATTTGAAAATCATGGTGCGGGACCCCGAGTTTCTCCCTTTTCCTTTCGCATAAATCCGATGTGCCCTCTCCAGTTCAATGATGGGTCTGTTCTGTAGAGTGGGTATCCACACGGGTAGCTGTCGTTGCAGGAGTCCGATGGGATCGTTTGCCTCTCAACCTTCCTCGAGCCCTGTGATGCGAATATTATTGCGACGAGATCGGTCTTCCAGCTCAGCTAGCTTCTGCTTGAGTTCTTTCTGGTCACTAACACGGGCTTTGACAGATTTGCTAATCTCCCTATTTTTTCTCTTGGTGTCATCCACTTGTTGCTTAAGATCCTGCACAGTGGAGACCTGTCTCTCGAGTTCAGTTCTGATATGTTGCAAAGAGGTGTTAATTTCTTGTAGTGCTCCTTTCACTGCGTTTTGGACAACAGATTCGAGCATACTCTGTTGTTGCTGCAGGACTTGGGCAATGATGGCTTCCATGTTTAGCTCCGTGTTGTCGTTAGCTGTGTTTGTTGATCTTTCTTTCTCTGCTGCTAATTTAGACGATAAAGATGCCGTTTTCTTCGTTGATCGCTGCATTTTTACTGGCTGTGGTGGCAGTTAAAACACTTTCAACCGCTGATGTAATGAAAAGACCTGATAATTTAGCAAAAAGGTGGAGGTTTGTGAGGAGCTCTAGTCTTCAGCGTCCATCACGGTTGTTGGTCACGTCGCGTCTCATAACTGCATGTTTAAAGGATTTGGGTACATAGCCAATCCGAAGAGAAGAATTTATTATTTTTAGAAGCAGTTCAGTTACTTCAGGTATTGAATAGACATGTAGGTAAGGGATCTAGTACACAAGTTGAGGATTTTGAAGCAGAGATTAATGAAAGTAGTTTGATTTCTCTAAGGGGAGTAAAACATTCTAATTGCTGATCTGATACAGTTATATTGTTAACTACAGGGTTACTTAAATTGTCTGACCTTAAATTATTAGTTTGAATTTTTTGTTTGATATTTTCAATTTTGTCATTAAAAAAAAAATCATGAAGTCATTACTACTACATATTGCAGTTGTGCATGTGTCTATCGTGGTATTTTTCCTGGTTAATTTTCTACAGTATTAAATAGGAATCTAGGATTATTTTTGTTATCCTCTATTAGGGTGGAGAGATACATTGATCTAGCAGCACTAAGAGGTTTTCTATACTTCAGGAAGTGCTCCTTCCATGCTAATTTGAACACTACCAAATTTGTTTGATGCCATTTACATTCTAATTTTCAAGTGGTCTGTTTTAACGTGCAAGTGTAATCATTACACCAGGGTGCTATTTTTTTCTTTCTAATCGTTTTTCTTTTAAGTGGAGCTAAATTATCTAAAGTATAGTGGAATGTTGACTCTGAGCATTCAGTTGCCTGATCAAGTTCTGTGGGGGCTGACAGTGATCCAATCAAAATCGATAACTCTGGGAGATTATTTATAAAACTGTGCAGTAGTTGGCATGAATGTATGCTTAATACAGTAGCATGGTGAGGTGCATATATTATTTCTCAGACACATTTTGAATAAGATGAGAGGTAATTTCAGACTGTGGAAGTGTGACTATATTTTCTATATTTAACCCGAATGTTAGTGTTAGATCGAGACTGTGACCACCATTGTGGGTAGGTCCTATGACGTTTAGATCTACTGAATCTAAACTGGGAGCGGCACAGTGGTGTAGTGGTTAGTACTGTCGCCTCACAGCAAGAAGGTCCTGGGTTTAAGCCCAGCAGCCGACGAGGGCCTTTCTGTGTGAAGTTTGCATGTTCTCCCCGTGTCTGTGTGGGCTTACTCTAGAGGTCGGAGGTCAATTGATCAGCAAACAGAGCAGTGCAAGGCAGACGAGAAGACAAAGTCAGAAATGAACCGGAACAGTGTTCGTAAACAGAAAGTCAGTCAGTAAACAAATGGCTTGGTAAAGTCAGGTACGGAACACAGAACAATACTTCACGAGTTGTGTTTGTGACTGCTGAGCTTATAGGGGGTTGGTGATTGAAGGGTAATTGGCTGCAGGTGAAGTGATTAGAATTCTGATGATGTGGGGTGCTGTTGCTCTTGGGAAGTGTAGTCTGGAGTGGTCATGTTTGGCGGCTGCTCCAAACTCAGGTTTTCAATGCTGTTACTGACAGATAATCATTATAAATAATCACGATACCTCCTCCTCTGCCAGTTAGACAAGGCTGGTGTATATAACTGTATCCAGAAGGACTAGCTTCATTTAATGCTATGTATTCATTTGGCTTAATCCATGTTTCTGTTAAACACAGTACATTAAACTCCTGATCAGTAATAAGTTAATTAACAGTTAGCGCTTTATATGTCAGAGATCTAATATTTAAGAGTCCTACCTTTAGATCAAAGGTTCTGGCAGTGGCTGTACAGTTAGCATGATCCAATTGTATATTAATTAGGTTACTAGAACAAACTCTGAGTATTTCTACTTTTTTATTTAGCTCAGGGAACAGACACAATCTCGATATCATGGACCCTGAGTGACGACTCTGTGCAGCTAGCAGACAGTTGGTTTAGCCTGTTCATCTGTTCCCTGGCCTTGGTTCCGGATTGTCAAAAGTTAACTAGGCCTGTTCTGAGACTATGAGCTATGCTGCAAGAAATGAGAGCAGCACCTTCCCGAGTGGGATGGACACTGTCCCACCCTAACAGGCCAGCAGTGCCATCAAAATTATTCCAATTATCTATAAAGCCCACATTGTTTTCAGAGCACCACCTGGACAACCAGCAGTTCAGCAACCATACCCTGCTGTAAGCTACATCGCCATGCCACACTGGGATGGGGCCAGAGCATACTACATGCACCATAGTGACATTACCAAAAAATCCTCAAAAATTGATGAAAGGACAAGATGAGAACTTATCAAGGATGTTGCAAAGAGATGTATGGCAACATTTAAGGAAATGCAGGACTTAACTTGGTTTGAGGGTGCTTGGCCACCATCATGTGACCATAGCAATCAGATGCCTATAGATTTGGTGATCCTGAGATGAGGAGGTCAGCCATTTGGGTGTACTTCTGTAATCTGGGACATCCAAGTGAGATGAAGGCATCCCAGGAGTGACAACAGCCCTCTGAAGACAGACAGGGATCTGTAGTGAGCACTCACTTCACTGAAATCTCATCCCCAACATGCAAGACACGGCCCAAAAGCTGAAATCTGCCCCTCTTTATGGTGATGGATAGGGGGGTAGGGTTGCCCACTCTTGAATCGACCTCATCATTTGTGATGTGGTGGTACCAGTGGATGCCAAGGATGTAATGTAGGCAGGTTCAGTGGTAGGCATCCAGACAGCGACTGGTTGTAGCAGAGAGGGTCCATGTTTCACAGATGTAAAGGACAGGAAGGACACAGGAGTTGAAGATGCAGATTTTGGTGGCACCGTGGATCTTGCCACTGCACCACACTTGGACAAGTCAGCTGTTGGCCAATTGGAGACAATGGTCAGTCTCTTAGATCTTAGATCCTCTAAGACTTTGATCTTAGAGCTGAAGTAGACAAACTTGTCAAGTACCTCAACTTCCTATGTGTTCACATTGTTCACCTTTTACGATGGTGGCAGGAAGTCAGACAGGGACTGAAGTTTTGACTTTGCCCAGCTGATGGTGAGGCCCAAGGGCAATGTCTCCTCCCTGAGTATGTCTAAGGACTCAATCAGGATGTCCAGAAATATGGTGAAGAGCACAACATCTTTGTATAGCAGAGATCATAGAAGTGGAAGTGGTACTCTAATGCTAAGATCAGGGCAGCACTTTGTCATCCTGTTCAGCAAGTAGACATTGAAGAGATTCAATGTGGCGATGCAGCCCTGTCAGACTTCAGAGGTGGTAAGGGTAACCATTCTACCCTCTACTTGCACTCTGCAAGTGGGATTGGAATAGAGGTCCTGGAGAATTCTGTCATATTTTTTTTTGGGAGGGGGGGCTCTGACACCCTGGAGAAGGAGCCAAAGGGCATTCCTGTCAAAGGCAGCCTTGATGTCCATGTAGGACATGTACAGTGGCTGGTGGTACTCCTTTCATTGTTGTGCAAGGATTCTTAGAGCAAGGATGCAGTCTGAGGTAGAGCACCTCAGTGTGAAGCCAGCTTGTTGCCAACAGCACTTGGCTATCAGTAGAGGCTGAACTTGTCTGAGGACAATGGCTGTAACAATCTTGGAGGGCACAGAGAGCAGCGTGATGGGACGATAGCTGAAGGTACTCTGCTTGTCACCCTTGTTCTTACAAAATGAAAGGATGATGCTCTCCTTCTGCTTAGCTGAGACTCACTCTTTGTGTGTCCACTTTGTGCTGGAAAAGTTGTTGAAGCTGAGGGGCAAGTGAATTATCTGCTACCTTTGGCATTTTCCTGAGATGCCATCCACACCTGGGTCTCAACCAGGTTGGAGCTTCCTGATGGTGGCCCTGATCTCTCTGATGTTAGGCAAGTCTAGTGTGATAGATTTGTCAAAGGTGCCTGAATTAGTGAACAGCTGCAGTCAATCAGATGGAAGTGGTGGAGGCTTCCAAAGTGTGCTGGAATAATGTTGGCATGAGCGATGTAGCTTGGCCAAAGCTTCATTAAGCTGAGTGCCTTCATCTGCAAGCCAAAGGGATCACTGATGTTGGTTGTTGGACTGGCACAGCTCTCTGATGGACTTGTAGGCAGGCTGAAGTGTTCCTGCCTGAAAGCTGACTTCAGCAGCATCTGTGATCCGATGGAGCCAAGTACCTTGGTCATGTCTTCTTTGCCTGTTCAGCACACAATATTCCTCCACAGATCCCTGGAGCCTAGCTTGCTGGCAACCATCTACTAAGTCCAGGGAAGCATCAGGGATATCCTTCTTTTTTTAGGAGCGACATTCACCAAGCACCTCTGTGGCTGTGGGGACGAGGATGAAGCAGATCAGATCAGCTCGGTCAATTTTCACTCTCAAAAATATATATTCGTTTAATTCTCATTTATGCAGCATACAAGAGTCAAGGATGGAGATATTATCCACTCAGAAATGTATTTAAAAATAAAGGTTCTCTGTATATCCTTTAAACATTTATATTTGTATTTCATGTTTTGTTGGTTGCTATATATAACATTAATGGTGGAAACCTGGCGGCACGGTGGTGTAGTGGTTAGCAGTGTCTCCTCACAGCAAGAAGGCCCTGGGTTCGAGCCCAGCAGCCAACGGGGGCCTTTCTGTGTGGAGTTTGCATGTTCTCCCCGTGTCCATGTGGGTTTCCTCCAGGTGCTCCGGTTTCCCCCACAGTCCAAAGACATGCAGGTTAGGTTAACTGGTGAACAGGATAAAGTGGCTAGAGATAATGAGATGAGATGAGTCCTCAGTGCACCTTGAGGCTTTCCTCTCCTGAATAACCTATGTGCAGGGATAATAAAAAGTGACACCTGGTCTTTGATTACCACCAAGTCTGTCACCTCCAGAGCTTCAGCACCCCTGATGTGATGCCACCTCACTGATTATAGTTCACTTAATGTTCTTGATGATAAATGTGATAGAAGGATCTGACACTTCATTACTGCAGGTTATGCGGACTTTTAAGCAGCATTCTAATTAATTGATAGTTGAAATGTGCATTAAAAATAAAAGGAAGCATGAGCAAAAATGTAAAAATGGACGAGCAATAAACAAATAATATACAGTATATACGTACTATATCATTATAATAGCTACTTTCTACCTTGCAAAAAGCATCAGTTCAAAGTGCTGGATGATATATTGATAAATGATCATTATTATGAAGTGACCTTTCATATTACCAACCAACTGAATATCATGTGTATAGCGATTTAACAGAAATATCAACTGTACTCCAGAAATTAACAGGTAGCTGCAATATTTTTATACACAATCACCAGCCACTTTAATAGAAACTTATTCTTGATTCTAAGATTCCTGTTCTTGGCTGCAGGAGTGGAACCCAATCTGGTCTTCTGCTGTTGCATGTTGGGATGCTTTTCTGCTCACCACGGTTGTAAAGAGTTGCTATGAGTTACTATATCCTTCCTGACAGCTCAAACCAATCTGGCCATTTTCCTCTGACCTCTCTTATCAACAAGGCATTTGTTTCCAACTACAGAACTGTCACTCACTTGATGATTTTTGTTTTTCACACCTTTGTGTGTAAACTCTTGAGACTGTTGTGTGTGAAAATCCCAGGAGATCAGCAGTTTCTGAAATACTCAAACCATCTAGCTCAAACCAACATCCATGCCATGGTGAAAGTCACATTTTGAGATCACAATTTTTCCCATTCTGATGTTTGAAGTGAACATTAACTGACACTCTTGATTTGTATCTCCTTGATTGTATGCATCGTGCTGCTGTCAAGGGATTGGCTGATTAGATAACTGCATAAAATGACAGGTGTATTGGTGTACCTAATAAAGGGACCGGTGAGTGCAGATAGCCCTTTATCAGTGTACTGTATGAAAATTAGCAACCCAAACACCAAAAATACTGTAAATAGCCCAAAACTTTCAAGTTTTGAACGTGACTTACTTGTCTTACTTGTGGAAGGTGATTCCTCTTGATTTCCAATATTTGTTTGCAATACTGGTTGCAGTTAATTGCAAAGCATTCAGGCCCCTTCCAAGGAATTTAGTCCCCTAGCTTATCTGTAATCTTAAAGGATGCTGAAAAATCAACTTTCTAAGATGGCACCACAATGAGCCCACCGCTCACCAATACATTCCACACAATTCATTCATTGGTCCAAGGATACTTCAGTGGACATGGTCATGCAAATTTTGTCATGCACACAGTCCTTGTGGAAAGTCTCAGTACCATCCAGATTTTGTGTCCGCATGGACTGTGCACATTGACGGTGCATGTGTGAAACTGATCATGCAGCATACACTGATCAGGTTGTAGTAGTGTGCATGCATTCAGCTTGTCAAGGCAAGTCAAGTCAAGTTTATTTGTATAGCGCTTTTAACAACAGACATTGTCACAAAGTAGCTTTACAGAAAATTAAAGGCTTTAAACATGAGCTAATTTTATCCCTAATCTATCCCCAATGAGCAAGCCTGTGGT
>JAODVO010000024.1:45812242-45822539 GCA_025400055.1 Notarius lentiginosus | reverse complement strand
AGGATGATGTGGAGCCACATGCACAGGACCTGAAGCACCAGGGAATCATACTTTATGCCATTGGTATTAAAGATGCCAATATGGAGCAGCTGAAGAAAATTGCCACTAAACCACATAACCAGCACATCTACAGTGTGTCTGATATCACAGCTTTGCAAGGAATGTCCCAGAGTTTCGTCCAAGTGCTTTGTAGAACTTTGGAGGAAGACAAAATTCCAGTGTCTCAGGTACCAGAAGGTAAAGTAGAACTTTTGTTACAAGATATGGTTGTAATAATCTATCAATATACAGAGATAAATTAACAAAATAAATATATAATTTGACTTGCATTATTGTGTTTTCATTTCTAGGGTGCAAGGCTCATTTGGTTGATATTGTATTCCTTTTGGATAGCTCTAGTAGCATTGGTGATGACAACTTCCTGAGGGTGAAACAGTTTCTGCAAACATTCATCATGGATCTTGATGTTAAACCTGATAAAGTCAGAATAGGAGTCGCACAGTTTAGTAATGAACCTCAACAGGAGTTCCTGTTGGGAGAGTATGAAGACAAGAATGAGCTGCTAGAGAAAGTAGACAAACTTGCATACCTAACAGGACACACTGAAACAGGAAAAGCTCTCCGCTTTATCCAAAATAATTACTTCACAGAATCAGGTGGCAGTCGGATCAGTCAGAATGTGCCTCAGATTGCTGTGGTGATCACAGATGGTGTCTCAGCTGATGACATGGAGAGTCCAGCCATGGACCTTCGGAGAAAGGGGGTGTTAATCTTCACTGTTGGGGTTGGTGAAGTCAGCATTATGAACCTGCAGTCCATTGCTAACAAGCCACATCACCATTTTGTACTAAGTTTCACTAACTATGAGGAGCTGCTAAAAGCAACCACCAGTACAGTAGACAAAGTGTGTATTTCTATGGAGGCTCAGCAGCAAGGTAACATTGTCCTCGCTTTTACAAATATATCTTCTTAATCATTATCCACTTTAATAATATATTTTGAAAATTTGCAGTCCACCACGACTTGTTATCTGTCTTTCAGCTCTAGCTCCAAAGTTTGCAGATGTGTTTCTGTTGGTCGACAGCTCAGTTGAACAGACCCAAAAGGTGACACAGTTACTTAGGCGCCTAGCTAATCAACTGAAAGTGGCGAGCACATCTAATCGGATGGCTTTGGCTCAGTTTGGTGAAACCACTTCAGTGGAATTCCGCTTTGATGCTTACAAAACTGAAAATGAAGCACTTGCACTCATCCGCAAATTCCAACTCAGAGGCACTGGGCAACGCAAGCTTGGAAAAGCAATGGATTATGTGCGCACTCACCTCCTCACCAGTGCAGCAGGCAACCGAACTGCTCAGGGCTACAAGCAATACCTGATAGTAATAAGCAATGGAGAATCAGATGACAATATACTTAGAGCAGTTCGTGCATTAAAGGATGAGGGAGTGATCCTTGTCAATGTTGATCTAAGTGAAGAGCTAATTTCACATGCTCTACCTGATCCATCTCATGGATCTCTTCCACCTGATGTATCTCTCGTGCTTGAGGCTCCTCAGAGGTTACCTACATTTGTCTATTCTGCAACTGGAGATATTCAACAAATATCAGACAATGTGATGACTATCATGGATACTAAGGATGAGTTTACTGCACCTTCAGGTTAGTTTGTCACTGGTATTGACTTCAAAACTGAATTTTGCTGTTTGACAATATACCACAAAACTATAACAAGACTATAATGTTCCTTTGTTTGTATTAATATAAGAATTTGTGACTGTAGCAGCCTCTGCCTCTGTTTGATTACCTAGGATTGATTTAGAGAACAAAATTATATAGAGTCTAAACAAGAAATAGATTCGTATTAAAATGACTTACAAATTGTTTGTTTCTTTGTTTGCTTCACAGATTGCAAGTCATTGGCTGATATTGTGTTTATTGTGGACGTGTCAGAAAGTACCACAAGTCCAGAATTGGTCCGTGGTTTCCTCTACCGCATGATTAATCGCTTGCTGATAGAGCCTGACAGTGTGCGTGTGGGAATTGTTTTGTACAGTGAAACACCCACAGCTGATTTTTACCTAAACACATTTAATAGCAAGTCTGAGATTTTGCCTTACATTAAACGATTGCTATTTGGGGATGGAGAGTCTAAAACTAGCAGGGCTCTGAAGTTTGCAAGAGAGAAGGTGTTTGTCAAAAAGATGGGCAGCCGAAATGCCATAGGGGTGCAGCAGATTGCTGTGGTAATAACAGAGGTGAAGTCCCTGGATGATGTCACAATTGCAGAAGCTAATAAGTTAATAGATTCTGGAGTTGAGGTCTATGCTGTTGGAGTCTCAAATGATAATAAGGAACAGCTGAAACAGATCGCATCTTATCCTCCAACGAAATTTGTGTTCAGTCTTCAGAGTTTTTCTAATCTTGAAAAAATGGAAAAAATATTGAGGGAGACTATTTGTCACAATATTGTCCATTCAGCTGTTCTTAAGTCCAGGAAATATGATTTAAAGCAAGGTAGATTGTTTCACTGTCACTATTAATATAGCACAACAATTAAGATTACTATTGAATAAGATTTATTTTTATTGCACTTATCTCAATCTCGTACATAATTTTTAATATTCACTTTCAGGATGTGTACAGACAGAAAAAGCAGACATCTATTTCCTCATTGACGATTCCACTAGTATTAAGGAAAACTTTCAGGAGGTAAAAGAGTTCATTCTAGACTTTCTGTTGATGTTTACTATTGGACCACAACAGGTTCGTGTGGGTGTGGTGAAATTTGCAGATGAACCATCACTAGAATTTAGCTTGAATACATATAATAATAGAAGCTCGCTTAAAAGAGCTGTGAACAACATTACATTTGTTGGTGGAGACACATTTACAGGAAAAGCCCTGTATAATATGACAAAATACTTTGAGGAGGCCAAAAAAACTCGAAGCACTAAGGTTCGCAATATTCTCATGGTCATAACTGATGGAAAATCTTGGGATATAGTAGACAAACCAGCAGCACAATTAACAGCACAAGGGGTGTCTACCTATGCTATTGGAGTGAAAGATGCAAACAAGACAGAGCTTGAGAAGATAGCAGGTGACTCAAAGAGGATGTTCTTTGTCACCAACTTTCATGCACTGACACACCTGAAGGATGAAATTGTTACTTATATTTGCTTAGAAGAGGGTAAGTGTTTGAAATGTGTTTTCAGTGTTTTCCCCCCAGAATTTTTAACAAGGCTTATGCTGACCCTTATTTATCTTTCCATTTTAAAGCTTGCAAGAACATGTGGGCAGATGTCATCTTTTTAGTTGATGGCTCAGGAAGCACTACCCCTGAGGACTTCTCAAAGATAAAGGAATTCATGAAGAGTGCAGTGTCCAAGTTTATAATTAGCAAGAATAGTGTACAGGTTGGAGTTGTGCAGTTCAGCTCATACTCAAAGACTGAATTTACTCTCAACAACTTTTCTGATAAAAGTCAAATGCAGCAGGCCATTAATGACATGCAGCAACAAGAGCAGCCCATTAAGAGAATGAAGCAACTGGGAGAAGGCACTAAGATTGGGGCTGCACTCCAGTTTGTGTCAGAGTACTTTGATCAACCAGAAGGGGGTCGTTCCAATGCCCCACAGTTCCTCATTTTGATCACGAATGGCATATCAACAGATAATGTTGCTCAGCCTGTACAAGCCCTCAGAAACAAGAGCATTACTATATACTCCATAGAAATGGGTGATTCTAACAGCAAGCAACTGAGAGACATCACTGGGATTCAGGATATCGTTTCTCTGGACAGAGATGATGATCTGTTGAAATTCTTAAATGAAGTCTTATTGCTCAAGATCTGCAAATCTTCTGACAGTAAGTCATACTAATATAGTCTTATGTATACAATATTATCAAACAAAGATTCTATGTGTAAGCAGCATTTTAGTATATACAAATGAGCTAAAATATTATGACCACTCACAGATGAAGCAAATATGGCAAAGTGTGGGATATATTAGATGGTAAGCAAACAGCTGCTTCTTGTATTTAACATGTTGTATGTGGGAGTAATGAGCAGGTATGAAGACCTGAATGACTTTGACAAGGACCAAATCATAATGGCCAGATTACTAGGCTTGTGGTCCTGGTCAGCAATGGGGGAGTAGCTACTGACAGTACTCAAGGATGGACAAACCACAAAAAGGCAAGACGGTGTTGGGTGCCTAAGGCTCATCGATTTATGAGTGTAATAAAGGTTATCCCATCTGCTCTGAACTGAAGGGCTATTGTGGCACAAGACACAGAAATCTTTAATGATGGTTATGGGAGGAATATGTCACAACACACAGTGCATCACACCCTGCTGTGTGCGGAGTTGCATAACCTCAGGCCAGTCAAAGTGTCCATGTTATACACTGTCCATCATCAAATGTGCCTCCATGATCATCAGAACTGGACCTCAGAGAATTAGAAGGTTTACTGGCTTAATGAGTTGTATGGATGGCCAGGTATGTGTGCACCTCTTACTACACCTGCGGAAGTGATGGCACCAGGATGCACAGTGGGGAAAGGACAAGCTGATGAAGTGTGAGGCTCTGGGCAGTGTTCTTATGGAAAACCTTAGGTCTGGCTGTTCAAGTGGACTTCAACATACCGCCTACCAAAACATTGCTACATACCCCTTTGTGACCATTGTCACAAAGGGGTCTGTAGCAATGTTTTGGTAGGTGGTATGGTGAAGTCCACTTGAACATCCAGACCCAAGGTTTTCCTCAATGGCAGTGGGCTCTTTCAGCAAGATAATGCACCCTGCCACAATGCACTTACTATGTACGTACAGACATCGTAGGGTCAAGCCATCAAAAATCAGATTGATGTATTACCATATTCTCTTAAGTATGGGGCTCCACTCTGCTATTAATAGCACTCAGTTAATGTTTATTAGGAATATACTAGTGCATCTCAAACAATTAGAATATCATGAAAAAGTTCATTTTTTTCACAATTTAATTCAAAAAGGTAAATTTTCATATATTCTATATTCATTACACATAAAGTGATATATTTCAAGCCTTTTTTGTTTTAATTTTGATGATTGTGGCTTATAGTTCATGAAAACCAGAAATCTCCTATCTCAAATTACCATAAAAATATATCCTAAGATCAGTAAAAAACAAACAAAAAAAAGGATTTACAATACAGAAATGCCCAATTTATGAAAAGTGTGTTCATTTATACACTCAATACTTGGTTGGGGCTCCTTTACCATGAATTACTGCATCGATGCGGCATGGGAAAGCAATCAGCCTGTGGCACTGCTGAGGTGTTATTGAAGCTCAGGTTGCTTTGATAACAGCCTTCAGCTTGTCTGTATTTTTGGGTCGGGTGTTTCTCATCTTCCTCTTGACAATACCCCATAGATTCTCGATGGGCTTCAGGTCAGGTGAGTTGGCTAGCCAATCAAGCACAGTAATATCATGGTCAACAAACCATTTGGTAGTAGTTTTGGAACTGTGGGCAGATGCTAAGTCCTGCTGGAAAAGGGAATCAGCATCTCCATAAAGCATGTCAGCAAATGGAAGCATGAAGTGCTCTAAACTCTCCTGGTAGATGGCTGTGTTGATTTTAGACTTGATAAAACATGGTGGACCAACATGAGCAGATGATATGGCACCCCAAATCATCACAGACTGCAGAAACTTCAGAAATTCAGATTTTTTGAGATATATATATATATATTTTTTTTTGCACTGTAGGCCATAATTATCAAAATTAAAATAGAAAAATGCTTGAAATATTTAATGTAATGAGTCGAGAATATGTTAAATTTTCACTTTTTAAATAACTGATGGAAAATATTGAACTTTTTCATGATATTCTAATTGTTTGAGATGCACAAGTACATAATTTACCAGATGTCCTTATCCAGAGTAACTTAAAGAAGTGTTTTGTAGTCTCATGGGTAATAACATATCCTCATGCTAGTGTAACATGGCTTTTCCTAAACTGCTTTTAAAAGTTAATTTTGGGTCGTGGGAGAAGAGAAAACACGAGGATAGCTTTTCTGCTCACTCGATTCACTTTAATGTCTGCCACAACTCTTGGACAACTCACAACTCAACAACGTGATACATGACCTCCTAACCTTACACCATATCATTCTGCCAACCTTAACCATCACTAATTTTACAGGCAAAGTATACCATATTAAGTAGTTCCTGATCTAAATAAAGGAACAGGACACAACCTCCACATATACAGTATGCAGTATGTGCTGTAATTGCCATTAATAAAATTATACTAACTCTTTTATTAAAAGAGGAAACTTAGATAAATCACCGAAGAAATTACACAAAAATAAATTTCATCTTACACTACTTCACTAGGACAGGGACTAAGAATGCCACTGAGAAAATTTTATGAAAAACAATTGTTTTATACCATTTTATATTTTTGGCATTAATTAAAGAATATAAAATAATAAAGAAAGCGCTCCAACATCTCATCATCTCTAGCCGCTTTATCCTGTTCTACAGGGTCGCAGGCAAGCTGGAGCCTATCCCAGCCGACTACAGGCGAAAGGCGGGGTACACCCTGGACAACCATTAGACACAGACAACCATTGTATTTTTTAGTATTAATGTTAATTTTTTTTTTTGTTTTGCATAAAACAAGATTTTTATGCCTTGGTCAAAGGTAGTTTTTGAACAATTTCAATAGAACTTATGCATAACATGCTTCTTAAATCTGTTTCAGTGACGTTGTGCAAAGTATGAACAAAAATATAACTTTTTTTAATATAATAAATGACTTGTTTATTTGGTTAGCCTTTTCACTGTTATGTCTGGATGGCACAAAATGTTTTTGAGAACTGATAAAATTGCTTTGAGCACTGAGGGGTGCAAATTATTCCTTTAAGGCTTTTCTGGTGCTTTAAGATGTTTATTATGAACATTTGGAAAAAAAAAATTATATCTGTAATTATCTGTATTTCTTTGAAAAATAAATCTCAAAACAGATGCACTGAAGAAGAAAAAAAATCAAACCATGACAGCATTTTAATATTCATCAAAATCTTTCCTTACAGTGCAGCCATTGAATTCTCAGCAGGATGGTCGTGAATCAGTGACTCAATGGTTCAGGGCTGTTTTTCACAGGGAGTCTTATATAACAGACGAGTTTCTCTTGTCACAAGCACAGCTGCGACTTCAAAGATCTCTGGATAACAACTTTGACCAACCACGGCGCAATCAGAAAATTCTGGTTATTATACACAAAACCTCTCATTCTTACTTCTTTAATTCAAAGAAAATTCAATCAAGAGGCCTCAATGTTACCATGGATGTGACTTTCGCAGTTAACAAATGGCTTGTGAAGACTAGTGATGCTTTACTAATTGTTGACGTTGGCTTTGTTGATCACAAAGAAGGTGGTGAAACTGAACCCACTCCGCAGATCTGTTTGGAACTTAAGCGAATGGATGGTAAAGTGAGAAAATCTCGTTCCACTTATGGAGAAAGCTCTGAGGATGACAGCTACTGTAGCCGGAAGTCACTGAGTGTTTCCTTTGAGGAGATCGGCTGGTCAGACTGGATTGTGGCTCCTGCTGGCTACACAATGTACTTCTGTGATGGCTCTTGCCCACACAATTACAAACCAGCCAGTATGCACACTCAGATAAAGTCACGTCTACATCGTTTGACCAAAGGAGCGATGCCTCGCCCATGTTGCGTGCCAGCTGAATATGAGCCCATGATTCTCATGCACTACGATAGCCGGGGAAAACTGAAACTAACATCCTTCAATGATTTGATCGTTACCAAATGCTACTGTGCCTGAAAGGCCGGAACATGGTTACAGTTGTGGGGGAAATTTTACTGTGCTTTTAAATTTCAAAAATAGTGTGCAACAATACTGTACACGGCACGGACATGACAACTTTTCTCTGATGGGACTCTTCTTCCTTGAAGGAGAAAATACACCTGGATACTCAGTATTAAAAGCAAAGAAAAGCCTTAGTTTCAGATGAGTATAAATTATTTATTATAACTTATTAAGGACGTTTTGTATTTTTGTCTTTTCTTACGTTATAGATGAGTAAACCATGTGTTTAAGTTATGCATTTAGTATTTACAAAAAACAGTATCTTGAATAATTCTGTTAAATGCAATTAACTTATTTCTGGTTGCTGTGTTTTTACTATGTGAAATATCATTTTAATTTTCCTGTACATACTATTTTTGTTGATACATTCTAATACCATTGTGTATAATGGTCGTCTTGTGTAAGTGTATTCAGCTTACTTTAAAGTAAACAATCTGATATGATCATTTTTCAAGGTCGGGGCTTGCCAGTAATCAAAGATATGACAAAGTCTTTTACAGTACAGTAACCTTGAACATATCCTAATATTTCTGCCCCACATGGCCTTGATGAACAAGTGAACCAACAAAGTTAAAGACAGAGAATGAAGCATGTCACTGTAGTCAATGTCACTGGAGTTATACATTTTAATGAACTAAGAAAGTGAAAAGATCACCGGAACCCAAGTAATCAGAGTAGGCATTCTATAGAATCAATTACTTTAAGAAAGCAATAAGGGTACAATGGAAACATAATTTATTGCAGAGTTATACATGAGGCAGCTATGGCCTTACTTTATCACTGGCTGACCTCACAACATCGGATATTGCTATTGTCGCAATATACACACCAAGTGATAAAACCATTAGTGTACGGCACTTATTTTGAACTTTTCAGTGTGTCATTTACGACAGCTCATAAAAGCTGACAGTCCATCCTCTCAGCGGGTGATAAGAATCATTCCTGCAGTCATTTTCCAATTACGGGTATCTGTATCAGCTCATGTAACACATTCTTTCAGGCGCATTGAGATCCTCTGACGTCACACGAGTTGAAGCTGAAAACTGTGGTATTTGTACACAAGTGTCTGAAAGGAAGCTTCGTCTCACTTTTCCAGTTGGTAGACAGTGTAACTATATACCACTATAAATGAAAGTGTTACACTTCGGCAAAAGGACATATACTTACTTCTCTATTATCCCACTGTGTTCCACTGAGCAGATATCTTGAAAGGTAAATGTAAAACAGCTCTAGATTTTCACATTTTACTTGCACTGTTGACCGCAAGTTGGTGTAGTTGTTAGCATGTCCGCCTCTTGATTGGGAGATTGTGAGTTCTACTCGCGGTCAGGTCATACCAAAGACCATCATAAAAATGGTACCTGCTACCATCTGCAAAACAGATGCGAGTAGGGAAGTCAAACTCTTGTGGTTACCAGAGGACTAGCCCCCCACTGTAACCCTAGCTGTATAGGCAAGAGACCAAGGGCTACTGAAATGGAGATCGGCGCCGCACCCATACACCTCAAAGAGCTGGTTCGTACTGGGACAGAAGACTGTCTGGGAAGACCAGATTCTGGCGTGAGAGGGACTTTGACTTGCTCTGTTATCCAACATTTCGAGTACATATCTTAGAAAGTTGTTTTACACTGTACCAATGTAAATAAACTCACCACACTAGATATTCTAGAAATAATTCACCCAGCATGTGTTCCAAGATCTTCTACAGAAACTGTATGAAAGAACACAAAGGTCGTTTTGTGTTTAAAGGGGGTTAATTCCTAAAAAGTGATTTTCCACCAACCTTTGCTATTATCAGCTGAAACTCACAATTAATGGAAAGATATTCATCGACTTATCCCAAAGCCACTCCTGCAATGTCTTTGCTGTCTGTGATTTTGGTTATTCTTCAGTTGGAAATTAAGCCTTCATTCTTGTCTGTAGTCCAAAGTGCTCTTAAGCAGATTTCTGAACTTTAACGTGCTCAACTTTTTGTTATCTTTTCAGTCCCTGCTGCACAAAAAAGACAACATTGTGCTGCCACACCATGCTTCATTGTAGGTTTGAGGTGCCATGTGCCTTTTTCCAAGGATTGACTAGCATCTGGAGGCTCCTTACTTTGAACAATGATAGAAATTACTGTTTGTACGCTTCCCCAGATCTGTACCATGGCCCTGTCATGTCCTGTCATAGACATCTAGGTTCACTGAGCTTGCTTTTTGATATGGCATGCACTGTCAACTACCGTTTTAGACTGTAATATCAAAGGGTCTTCTGTTGATGTGATATTTTTAATTATTTAAAGATATATATTTTTCAACTGTTTTAAATAAAATATAAAACATCTGTCAAAATCTGTTCGTGATTTCATCTCATCTCATTATCTCTAGCCACTTTATCCTGTTCTACAGGGTCGCAGGCAAGCTGGAGCCTATCCCAG
>JAODVO010000024.1:45800095-45812142 GCA_025400055.1 Notarius lentiginosus | reverse complement strand
ATGTGTTGTGAAGATCAGACTTTGATAGATCCCTGTTCTTTAAATAAAACAGGGTGCCCACTCACACCTGATTGTCACCCGTTTGATTGAAAACACCTGACTCTAATTTCACCTTTAAATTAACTGCTAATACTAGAGGTTCACATACTTTTGCCACTCACAGATATGCAATATTGGATCATTGTCCTCAATAAATAAATGGCCAAGTATAATATTTTTGTCTCATTTGTTTAACTGGCTTCTCTTCATCCACTTTTAGGACTTGTGAAAAAATCTGATGATGTTTTAGGTCATATTTCTGCATTTCAATTCTCCTATATGTCCTCGATATATAGTGAATTGACAATCAAGAATCTTTGAATTTATGCAGAAATATAGAAAATTCTAAAGGGTTCACAAACTTTCAAGCACCACTGTAGGTGTGACTCTCACTACCTGTGGAAAAAGAGGAAAAACTTATAAATAAAAAAACCCTGCACTTTGGCTCAGATCAGTTAGTCACCCTAAAGAGGAAGTTGTCAAAACGGAAACAAGTCCCTTTTGTCACACTCATTCTGCTTCACTAACTTTGCTCCAGAAATATTTTGTTTGTCAAGTCCTATCTCAGAAATTGATGCCTCAATGTTGAGAGAGCATATTCAGTTATCTCTGGTTTTCAGTAAAATAGTTCAGTAGCATTCAATAGACTATAATTGGTAAAAAGAAATGCAATTGCAATGAGATTTTAAATGTGTAAACAACTGTAAACTGTAGATAAACTAAAAAATATACATAAAATCTTATCAAATGAGAAAATTCGTCTAAAATGAATACTACTACTCTGATTTGTGTGGCTCACACAGACTAGGGTTAAACTTTGGTTGCTTCCAGACAAGAGATATTTTTACTGCACAATAGTTAGATTCTAATGATTCTCAAGAGAAGGCAAATCTCATCACCCAAAAGGGAGATAAAGAGAATAAATAAGACTGAAGTCCATGAAACATCTGTCTGTTTCTCACAAGAAAGCATTACTATTGACTTGCAGTGTAATTAAGATTTAAGGATACTATGTGACTGCCCTGTTAAGTGAGCTTCAATAAGCTCTGATTTTTCATTCTTCACCTGCACTTGGGCCAAAGGGCCTATTACAGATGAAATGTATTGACTGTTCAAGTACTATTATATATATTGTGCAGACTTTCTCATTTTGGTGATTGTCTCAATAAGCTAAAAGTATGGCCCCAACTTTTTAGGCTTTCTTGAATTTTTAATAGCATTCCCTGCCATTTTATTTTCCTAACTCTGCCTATGCTCTGCTTTCATCCCATGTCCTTTGCAAGTATTAGTCTCTCCAAACACTCACATTTAAACACCTGTTCGCTCAGACAGCTAAGGAATGTCACCTCCTCTGTGAGTGATGGACTCCAGGTGAGTGGGCCTCGCAGCCTTGACCCCCACTTTCTGTGCAGTTCCCAGGTTGCTGTTGTTACAGTGTCACTGCATGTCTGTCAGGTGTCTGTGGCAGTAGACAGGTGTGACCCAAATGTCACACCCTGAATATGGAAAGTTCCAGACCACTAAACCAAGCCAGTGATAAACAGTATGTCACAGGAACAGGAAGTGCATATGCCTTTGCTCTGGAGAACAAAGAGGAAGTAACATTGCTCTGAGGATGAAATAAGTGTGATTAAATGGCTAAGAAGTTGCCATTAAACTACTAATCAGAAGGTCCGGTCTTCAAATCCCAAACTGCCAAGTTGCCCCTGCTGAGATTTGAGCAAGACCCTTAACTGCTCAGTTGTATAACTGTGACGTTTCACTGTATAAGGGGATCTGTCAAATGTTGTAAATTGCTCTGGCACTTATTCCAGAAACACAGAGTGAGAATACATCCTAAATGGGGTGGATGCCTGGCCATCTCCAGGGCATGCTTTACTCACTCATTCACCCCTAGGGGCAAATCATAGCTAATCTACCCATCAACATGTTCTTGGGAGAAACCAAGCAAAACCCACATTAAACACACAAGAGAATATGCAAAATTACACACAGACAGTAACCTGAAGCCAGTGCTTCCCAGGGACCCTGGAGCTGTGAGGCAATGCTTCCCATTGTGCCACCATGCAACCCAGATGAAATAATAATTCAGTCATTTAGAATCTATTGAAATGTGGTTAGTTTTCAGGAATGGAATCATGCATATGTTGTTCGCAAATATTAAATGTGCTATTTCTTATTATTTTCAGGTATAAAACACAACCAAAGTGATCTCTATCAGGCAATTTTCACTCAGACCACCCGCCAGTCATGAGTATTCACAAGAAGACCCACAGTGTTCATCAGTATTCATTAGTTGACACACGTATGTTGTGTCTCCCTGTGGCCTGTCTGATGAAGAACATCATGTTCTTTTAACAGTCCATTATAATTTAATTATAAGTTTAGATTTGTAGAGTGCAACATTTCCATGTGGTGTTTATATAACACACACTTTGCACTGGGCTTCTGTTGCTTATAATGAATCCTTTGAGCCACTTCTCAGCCACTTTGGCATGGTTCATAAATGCAGCAAATTAAACACACTAGTGAGGTTAAAAGTATGATCAGCTAAAATCATACTTTTATTATTTTCCTGTGATTTAAAAACATGATTGATCTTCCTCTCTCACAAAATTAATCTACCCAATATTGCAGGGGTGTAAACAAAGATAGATGATGGTAAAATCATTTCACAGCAGTTTCTCAGATGTCATTTGGCTAATAAATGGAAATGGATGAATTTCTGGCTCAGGCAGTGAATGAGATGTTCAGATGAGAGGCTCAGATGATCTGACTGATTAGAATAAAAAGAGTAGCTTTGTGTGTCTCGTCTCATCTCATCATCTCTAGCTGCTTTATCCTGTTCTACAGGGTCGCAGGCAAGTTGGAGCCTATCCCAGCTGACTATGGGTGAAAGGCAGGGTACATCCTGGATAAGTCGCCAGGTCATCATAGGGCTGACACATAGACAACCATTCACACCTACAGTCAATTTAGAGTCACCAGTTAACCTAACCTGCCTGTCTTTGAACTGTGGGAGGAAACCAGAGCACCCGGAGGAAACCAACATGGACTACATGCAAACTCCGCACAGAAAGGCCCTGGCCAGCCACAGGGTTCGAACCCGGACCTTCTTGCTGTGAGGCGACAGCACTCACCACTGTGCCACCTGCGCTCCAACATAAATCCATAAATTAAGACAAATTAAACTTCATTCAATTATGAAAAAAGATATTCTACCATGTAAATGGAGTATGGGCCGGTATGTTTATAGTCTCTAAGCCATAAACAAATGCCTCAATTGAAAGGATTTAGCACTCACTTATTATTAAAAGTATACATGTATATTAAGTATTTTTATTGGTATAGGAGTTGATAATTTAATGCGCCAACCTGTACGTGCAACTCTAACCCTAACCTAAACCCTAATCCTTTAACTTCTATGTGCACTTTTGTGGGTGTCATTAAATGCAAATGAGCTGTGTTGGGATCTGCTGCTAAAATCTTGGTGTCAGTGACCACAGGGCACCTTCAGAGATCATGTAGAGTCGATGCCTCAGTGAGTCCAGGCTGTTTTGGTGGTCATAAGATTTTGGCTCATCAGTGTATGCTTTTGGTTGTTATAGGCCACTTGTAGGTCTAATGCTTGCGTTTCTCAGCCAGAGTAATGTTAGTGGGCATCTTAGTGGGTATTAGACTATATCAGACTCAGCAATCTTGCTGCTGTTTTAAGCAGTGTGTATTTATACCTTGCCTGTTCAGGACCCTTAGTTGTGTAGATATTTGTGAAAAATTAACTTCATATAAAGAAGCTAAATAAAGAAGCATATAAAGAAGGTTCATCTGTCATATTTCAAAATAATAAATATGAAATTTGAGTGTTCTTTGTTTCTTTGTTGTGTAGCACTCAATCACTGAACAAACATGTCACCTCAGGATTTGTTTCAGCCTGCCGGAACTGGTCAGGGCTGTGGGGGTTTCATTACACTACTAGTATACTAGAAATACAATTTGGTTTTCTAAAGATGTGCACAGTTATTATCTTGTTTGTACATGCGCATAATATTTTCTGTCAAATTTAGCTGGTTCTATTTCTAGTATACTCGTAGTGTAATGAAACCCCCACATCCCTGATCAGTTCTGGCAGGCTGAAACAAATCCTGAGGTGACATGTTTGTTCAGTTATTGAGTGCTACACAACAAAGAAACAAAGAACACTCAAATTTATTTATTACTTTTAAATTTAAATTATTAAATTTCATATTTATTACTTTATAACTAATTTACATATTTATTACTTGAGTGATGTAGTTAAGATGAGCAACTGTCAGAGCCAGCATTTAGATACAGATAGCATCATACTCATTAAACTGGATATTTCTTTTGTCATTTCCATTTTACATGGCATTTCATTTTAATTTAATATGTTTTATTTAAATATTGTCCTAATTTGACATTATTCTTTCCTTATTTAGATTGCCAGAAATCACAGGTGGCAGATGTTGTCTTCTTAGTGGATGGTTCTACCAGCATTGAAACTAAGAACTTTGAGAGTATGAAGTTCTTCATGAACTCATTAGTAAACACCACACAGGTTGTACAAGACAATGTCCGTATTTGTACCATTGTCTATTCTACTGAAGCTAAGGTCCATTTCCCCCTTAACCAATACTATAGCAAACAACAGGTGCAGGACTCTATCAATGCTATGGATTACCCCACTGGGGATACATACACAGCCAAGGCACTACGTTACTCACTGGACTACTTTGATGAAGCCAAAGGTGGGAGAGGTGCAAAAGGTGTCCCACAGATGATGTTTGTCATTACAGATGGTGAGGCTACAGACCCATATTACTTAGAGGAAGCTGCAAATAAGCTTCACAATTATGGAGTTAATATTTATGCTATCGGAGTTGCAAATGCAAGTAAAGATGAACTTCAGAAAATCACCAAAGACAAGAACAAGGTTCACCATGTTAAGAACTTCAAAGCTTTGAAAGACCTTTGGCAGAACATTTCTAAAGAGATCTGCAAGAAAACAAAACCAGGTAAATATATAACATCTTAAATATCAGCAATAAAAGCAATAGTCCTAAATTAAATTTTACACATTCATTTTCAGCTTTTAAGTTCAAACAAAACAGGACAATGCATATACTGTTAAAAGCAATGGTTGCTGCAAGACAGTGCAAATCTTGGTTTGAGCCTTAAAGAATTCAAATGTTAAGTAAAAACAATTGATGTAAAAAGAATTGTCCTAATTTTCTGTCATATGCTGCCACAAATTAGTTTTTGCCCCATCTGGATTTCCTCCATTTGTGCACTTTTGTCACACTAAATGGTTTCAGATCCTGACACAAATATATTATATAAGATAAGGAGAACATGAGGAAACACAAAACAGTTTTGAAATGATCATTTAATTTTGTGAAGAAAAACAATTATGCAACAGCTATATCATCCATGTGGATAAAGTAATTGCCCCCTAAACCTTTAGCAGGAACAATTGCAACCAAATGCTTCCAATAAGTGGAGATCACTGTGGAGGAATTTTGGCCACTCTTCTTTAAAGATTTGCTTTACTTACTTTACTTTACTTCTTATTGTTGAACATTATGATAGCTTTACACTAGATTTTATGGGACATAAGATGGCTTCCAAAAGGTTCGACTTTTAACTTATCGTTCCACTGCACATTATCCAAAAAATGCTTGTGGGTCATCTAGGTATTTTTGGCAAATGTGAGATGAGTCTGGGTTAGCAGTTGTTTTCACATTGCAACTCTATTATGGATACCATTTTTGCTCACTCTCTTTTTAAAAATCTTTTTAACTTCAATAAATTATATGGCCATTTAAAAACATTGTTTGAAGATCTGAAACATTATGACAAATATACAAAAATATGAGAATTCCTGAAGGGGCAAATACTTTTTCATAACATGGTATGGACCTTTGATCTTAGTCTGACCTGACTGTTTTTCAGAGTGCGAGAAAGAGGCAGATGATTTGGTCATTTTGATTGATGGTTCTGAAAAAACCCAAGGATCTCTCTGGGCCAACATGAAAATTTTTACACTGGGCCTTGTAGACAATCTTCGTATCAAACAAGACCTGTTTAGAGTTGGTGTAGCCCAGTTTAGTTTAAAATACAAAAAGGAATTTTACTTGAATGAACATTTTGATGAAGAGAATGTGACATTGGCCATTAAGAAAATGACCCCAATGAAATATAAGAGAAACATTGGAGCAGCATTGAATGAAGTACAAGAATTCTTTAAAAGTGATAAAGGGAGCCGCATTAAAGAAGGAATTTCACAGAACCTGCTTCTGATCACTGTTGGGACATCGTCTGACAATGTCACTGATGCAGCAAATGTGTTAAAAGCCATGGGTATTCAGATCTTTGCAATCGGAACAAGTGTAAAAACTGAAATTCAGCTCACTAGTATTACTGGTTCACATAACAGGGTTTTTGTACTGGACAGCTTTGACCATCAGACTGTGAATCATACAACACAGATGTTGATAAATGCCATTTGCACTTCTCCCTCAAATGATATAATAGCAGGTGAGTACATACCGTAGAACACAGAATTTTGGGATATAAATATTAATATACAAGATACAGGTTATTTGAATAGCATTAACATAAGTATTAACATTTGCTGTGCTAATGTGGTTAAAATATTAAAAATGCATGCAAACTGCAATCAATATATTCCACTACTTAAACATTTAAGCTGGAGTATTTGGAAAACAATGGGTATGTTTTGTTTTTTGTCATGTGATAAGCAGTGTACCAGGGATAGCTGACGCGCTGCTTATCACATGAAAAAAAAAAAAACAGCCATTGTTACTAAAGGGTTAACACTGTATTTGCTTCTTCTTACAGGTTGCAGTGTAGATAATGGTATTGGTATTGGTATTGGATTTGATATCTCACATAGTAGTTCAAGCTCACGTTCACTCTTCAGTAGTCAATATAAGCTGCAAGCCTACCTGCCTGAGATTATCGAATACATCTCTACTGTGCACAACTTGTGCTGTCTACCCCAGCAGCCTGCTCTGCAAACCAACATTAGTTTCCATTTGGTTACTAGTGATGGCAAGATATTGTATGACACTAATTTTGAGCATTACAGTAAAGACATAATGAAGAAAGTGATGGCATTGCAGATTACCCAAGTTGTGGCCTTCAACACCCAGCTCCTGCATTCTTTTCAGGATATGTTTGTAGGATATAGATCTGGTGTGAAGGTAAGCAATTTATCATTATTTCAGAGGACTGGGTTTATATACACTAACAGACTTTCATAGTGTAGACTGTATAATTTAACAAATATCTTACAGGTCAATGACATTCTTTCAAAGTGTGAAAATAGTAACATTAGTGATCATTTCATTTTGACATGATTAGTGATCAAATATTTAAACTGTACTGGCTGGCATGCTTAGGTAGTGATTATTTTCACTGATGGCCTGGATGCATCTGTTGATGACCTCATGGTTGCCTCAAAGAATCTAAGAAGAAGTGGTAGGGGGACTACAACTTTCCACATATTGTTATTGTTTCAATCTTTTTATTATATATGAGTTGTTTAACAGTGTGTCTGTTCTAATCATTTAAAGAAGATATAATTTAAGCTCTAGTTTTCTTTCTTTTCTTAATCAATAACATTAATTGCACCTTTGTGTGTGTGTGTGTGTGTGTGTGTGTGTGTGTGTGTGTGTGTGTGTGTGAGTGAGCCAGTGGACACATAGTGTGTTTTTATTTATTATGTTTGTACAACAGGAGTCCATATGCTGATTCTAGTAGCTCTGGAAGGAGTCAAAAGTATCACAGACTTCCAGAAACTAGAGTTTGGATGAGGATATGACTACAGGGAGCCTCTCATGATTGGCATGCAAAATGTAGCCAGTGCCCTGCAGAAACAGATTGCGAGTCAAATCTATCCAATGATATATCCTGAGGAAATTCACAGATATCCTGAATGCTGCAGATTTATGAATATAGGGTCAAGATTAGGCTTCTGAATGACAATATCAGCTAGAAAAACAAAGCCAGCCCTATGGAATTAATTTAGTGTAAATATATTTTTACCAATCTTGCCACTAAAGCATACAAATGAATAGAAGAGGGTTTTTTAAATAATTTTATCATAATACACAGTCAATAATATATCTGTTTTATTATAACAATTATACGACAATGTAGCTCGATTCAAATCTGAGATAACTCAAACCTGTCATGAATCTGGTGTGTATAAAAGGACAGCTTCTGTGAGGATACAGTTCTCCGCTTTGCTGGGAGAACAGAAAAATCAATCTACATAATGTTGGATTTCTGATTTCAGCAGATGTAGATTGTATAGAGCATTAATTTGTGTAAAAAATATGTACATATCCACAGGTCTTTTACATTCTACCTCTTTCTAGGATGTTGTGGCCTCACGAGAGTGCTGTAATGTGATGTGTAAATGCACTGGTCATGAAGGGGTGCGAGGACCACAAGGACATCCAGGGACAAAGGTATCACATCATATCATGTATGCTTTTAACGTATTTTAAAATTAGCTTGTTTATAAACACATAAAGGTAACATAGAACAATGTATATGTCAGTAAACCTGTTGAGAATAAACAAACTACAAACATGGACACTTTGAAATACAGCTCCCAAGATTCACAGGGCCCTCTGTCTCCCTCCGACTGAAAGTCAGCTGTCTCTCATTTCCTCAATTACCTGTTCACCTATTTAAGCTCCCCGAACAAACACTCCAGTGCAAAATATTGTTCTGTCTTTTCAGTTCATACCATGCCTTGTCCCTTCTGACTGTCTCTCATTTATTCTGACCCTTTCGATATTTCTCACACGTTTTCACTCTTGCCTTATCTACCCTGTGTTGTTCGCTGATCGCCCGACCCTTGCTTGTTTACCGACGCTGATTCCTGTCCCTCGCTTTGGCTTCGTTGACAGTCTGCATCCCGCTCTCCTCTGCGCATACATCTGTAAGTGCCTGCATTCTAACAGGATACTTCGCTGCAACATGGATGTAGCAGAGGATTCAAGACAGACTGCTCTCAATGCGCAGGGGCGTTTGCTAAGGGAACATCAGCAGATGCTCGCCAACCTCAATACTTGGATGACACAACTCACAACTGTGATGTCTCAGGTCCTCCTAGCACGCCCCGAGTCTCCTCCTAGCCCTGCGTTACAACTCACCGCACCGGAGAAGTTCACTGGAGACGCCATCGCATGTAAAGATTTTCTACTTCAGTGTTCTAGAGGAGAAAGCAAGTTGAGCAACGCACAGAGGCAGTGCATCGCAAGGCCCCTGGTGAGATGGAGGAGGAGCTGGACCAGGAGTCAACCCACAGTGTCCAGAACGTCCAAGCTCAGCATGCCCCACCCAGCAATCCAACTGAACACCGCAGGGTCTTGTGGCCAGCTGCACACAAGGGGACTGAGTGGTGCCAGTTCGATGAAGATGTGGATGCCGCTCTGGAAGCATCATCAAAGGGGGGAGTGGACCAGCAGCTCCAAATGATGTGTACATTCATCATCTGCATCGGGGCTGAGCGATTTGGGATCAAACAGCCAAAGGCCAAGACAACAGCTAGACCAAACCGGCGAGAGAACAAGATCACTGCACTCAGGAAAGACCTGAAGTCCCTGAAACAGCAGTTCAAAAAGGCAAGCGAGGAAGAGAGGCCCCCTCTGGCTGAGCTCCGAGACATGCTCAGGAAGAAACTCATCTCCCTACGTCGTGCTGAGTGGCATAGGAGGAAGGGGAGAGAGAGGGCTCGCAAGCGCACGGCCTTCATAGCTAACCCATTCGGGTTTACGAAGAAGCTACTAGGGCAGAAGCGGAGTGGGACCCTTATGTGCTCAGAAGATGACATCAATCGCCATCTCTCCGACACCTACAGCGACAGCCGAAGGGAAGAGGACCTTGGCCCCTGCAGAGAGCTAATTACCCCACCCCCACCCTCTAGCCAATTCAACATCAAAGAGCCAACACTGGCAGAGGTCAGGAGCACAGTCAGGGCTGCACGGACCAGTGCAGCACCAGGGCCGAGTGGTGTGCCGTACAAAGTATACAAGCACTGCCCGAGACTTCTGCAGAGGCTGTGGAGGATCATCAGGGTAGTATGGCGAAGAGGCAGGGTAGCCAAGCAGTGGAGGCATGCCGGAGGTGTCTGGATACCAAAGGAGGAAAACGCAAGTGACATCTCGCAGTTCCGAACCATCTCGCTGCTTAGCGTAGAGGGCAAGATCTTTTTCAAGATCCTTGCCAACCGCATGACAGATTTCCTCCTGAGGAATTCCTACATTGACACCAGCGTGCAGAAGGGGGGAGTTCCAGGCTTTCCAGGCTGCATTGAACACACTGGAGTGGTTACCCAGCTGATCCGAGAGGCAAGAGAAAACCGAGGAGATTTGTCAGTCATCTGGCTTGACCTGGCAAATGCCTACGGTTCAATCCCCCACAAGCTGGTGATAAAAGCCTTGACCATCCACTATGTCCCGCAGAAGATTACAGATCTCATACAGGACTACTACAACAATTTTAGTATGAGATTCACCTCTGGATCGGTAACATCAGCATGGCATCGCCTAGAAAAAGGCATCATCACCGGTTGCACCATATCAGTGACGCTGTTTGTTCTGGCAATGACCATGCTTGTCAAAGCAGCAGAAGTGGAATGCAGAGGACCTCTCTCCAGATCTGGCATTCGCCAACCGCCAATCAGAGCCTTTATGGATGATCTGACAGTCACAGCAACATCAGTGCCAGGGTGCCGCTGGCTCCTTAAAGGTCTGGAACGGCTAACATCTTGGGCGAGAATGACATTCAAGCCAGCCAAGTGCAGGTCCCTTGTGCTGAGGAAGGGGAAAGTGGAGGACAAGTTCCACTTCCATATGAACGGTCTTCAAATTCCATCACTGACAGAGAAGCCGGTGAAAAGCTTGGGCAAGATCTTCGATGCTTCTCTGAGAGACACAGCAGCGATCCAAGCGATGCACTCAGAGCTGAAGACCTGGCTTGCGGCGGTGGACAGATCAGGCCTCCCGGGGAAGTTTAAAGCCTGGATATACCAGCATGGCATCCTGCCAAGGCTTCTGTGGCCTCTGCTGATGTACCAGGTTCCAATAACAACTGTGGAGGCCTTGGAGCGGAACATCAGCCAGTTCCTGCGCAGGTGGCTGGGCCTGCCGAAGAGCCTGAGCTGCATTGCCCTTTATGGGCACTCCAACAAACTGCAGCTCCCATTCTCAGGCCTGACAGAGGAGTTCAAGGTGATAAGAGCCAGGGAGGTGTTACTCTACAGAGACTCCTCCGACACCAGAATCTCCTCTGCAGGCATAGAGGTTAGGACTGGAAGGAAGTGGCAAGCACAGGAGGCAGTCCAGCAGGCAGAGGCAAGGTTGCGTTATGGTGTGCTCGTAGGCTCTGTGGCAGTTGGGCGTGCGGGACTCGGCTGCCATAAAACACCACGCTACGACAGAGCACAGGGGAGGGTCAAACGGCAGATGATCCAGGGGGAGGTCCGAGCAGAGGTGGAGGAGGAGCGACGCAGCAAGACAGTGGCCATGCGACAGCAGGGAGCCTGGATCAATTGGGACCATGCACTGACTCGGAAAATCACCTGGTCAGAACTTTGGAAGTCAGAGCCAGCGAGACTCAAGTTCTTGATTCAGTCAGTGTATGATGTCCTCCCTAGTCCGTCCAACCTGCATTGCTGGGGTCTGGCAGAAACATCATCATGCCCACTCTGCCCTGCAAGAGGATCGCTGGAGCACATCCTGAGCTGCTGCCCGAAAGCGCTGGGAGAGGGGAGATACCGATGGCGCCATGACCAGGTGCTGAAGGTAGTAGCTGACGTCATCTGCGCCGGAATTCAGCAAAGTAAGCACCAGCCTAAAGCAAGGCCAAACATCGCTTTCGTCAGGGCTGGTGAAAAACCTCAATCACAGCCAAAGGCCCCAGGAGGTCTCTTATCCACCGCAGGAGATTGG
>JAODVO010000024.1:45759476-45769792 GCA_025400055.1 Notarius lentiginosus | reverse complement strand
AGAAATATTGATTTTTATTTGTTTTTTTTTTTACTTGTCAAAGAATTCTCCATTTGCAGCAATTACAGCTTGGCAAACCTTGGGCATTCTCTGTCAATTTGTTGAGGTAATCTGACAAGATTTCATCTCATGCTTCCTGGAGCACCTCCGAAAAGTTGGATTGGCTTGATTGGCACTTCTTACATACTATTTGGTCAAGCTGCTCCCTTAACCGCTCAATAAGGTTGAGATCTGGTGACCGTGCTGGCCACTCCATTATAGACTGAATGCCAGCTGTCTGCTTCTTTTCTAAATAGTTCTTACATAGTTTGGAGGTGTGCTTTGGGTCATTGTCCTGTTGTAGGACAAAATTGGCTCCTATCAAGTGCTGTCCACAGGGTATGGCATGGGGTTGCAAAATGGAGTGATAGCCTTCCTTCTTCAAGGTCCCTTTCACCCTGTACAAATCTCCTACTTTACCACCACCAAAGCAGCCCCAGACCATCACATTGCCTCCCTCATGCGTGACCGATGGTGTCGAGCACTCCTGCAGCATCTTTTCATTTGGTCTGCGTCTCATGAATGTTCTTCTTTGTGAGCCGAACACCTCAAACTTGGATTCATCTGTCCATAACTCTTTTCTCCAATATTCCTGTGTCCAGTGTCTGTGTTGTTTTGCCCATCTCAATCTTTTCTTTTTATTGGCCATTCTCAGATAGGGCTTTTTCTTCGCAACTCTCCCTAGAAGACCTGCTTCCCGGAGTCACCTCTTCACTGTAGATGTTGAGACTAGTCTTTTGCAGGTCCCATTTAATGAAGCTGCCAGTTGAGGACTTGTGAGGCGTCTGTTTCTCAAACTACGCACTCTAATGAATTTATCCTCTTGCACAGTTGTGCATCGGGGCCTTCCACTCCTCTTTCTGCTGCAGTTAGAGCCAGTTTATGCTGCTCTGTGAAGGGAATAGTACACAACATTAAGATAAGGTAAAATAAGAAGACCATTGTTATCCTACAATGGGGAAATTTCCTGTTTGCAGCAGTACAGTGGATAGCAGCAGAAGAGGACATATCAAGCCACTCAAGTAAAAGAAAAGTAAATTAATTAAATATATACACACACGTACATCTTTACCAGCTGTGAAATTTAGCATTGCCAGCAATAGAAGCTAAATAAAAAATAGTGTTGTCATGGCAGTACTGACAACACTGAAAATGAAGGCCCTGAGTTACAGTCACTGAATACAGGTGAATTAAAACATTATTGCATGTCAACATCATGTTTATTTGTTTTATTTGCCGCATAAAATTCTAATGTAACTTCTCATATCCACATCAGGCACATTTAAGGTTTATCCAAGGATTTTCGTTGTACATATAATGCCTTATTTTATTTTATATTAATGATTCTGTATTAGGTGCTTGGATTTAGTGTTTTGCGGAGGTGGAGCATTTATACTGTATGCTTGTGTCATGTGCTATAATATGGAACATTGTGGCTATAAACATCTGCTTTTCAAATCAAAACCATGTATACTGAAAGACAAATTGATTTTCTTTCAGATTTCCTCTCACAACAAGTTACTCTGAGGATACAGAGAAAGAAGACATGGAAGAGAAGGAAAAAGGCAGAGTATGCTCAACAGACAAGAATACAGAGAGACTGAGTATGAGCACCCGCTGACCACAGGACCTGGAGAGCTAAATGGTAAAGTGAATTCTGTTTCACTGTGGAATTCAGCATGTCCAAAAAATATTTATTATAATATCTATAATTATAACAGTAATGCATGTGTACATCAAGTGTTTAAGATTATGTCTAAGAACATTACAAACCTAGGCTTACAATCTGTAACAATTAACAACACACATTTAACACTGATGTCATTATGCCAAAAGAAGATGCAATGACACTTGTGTATGATGCATAGTGAGTAATGCAAATGTAAGCATGTATAGTATGATTACTGTGTCCTGCATACACCATGCATGTTTGTGTACTGTTTTGCTTCTAGCCAAGTGTTTACTGCATATGGACAGTGGCACTGTGAGTGGAGAATATGTCCAAAGGTGGTACTATGATGGTGCATTTGGTGCATGCTTAACCTTCTGGTGTGGCGGGTGTGATGGCAACAACAACCGATTTAGTACAGAAATTGAATGTCAAAAGACGTGCATCATGAACACTAAGTCATCTGTGTCCATAAGCACTGCAGTATTAATGTTATAATCTATTGTTAAAGCATTCTTGCTAACCTCAATCACTCACACACACACACACACACACCAAAGATGTGGGCTCCCTGAAAAAAAGATGATAGGCCCTGCAGAAATTATGTACTCAAATGGTTCTATGATCAAAAACAGAATCAGTGCTCTCCATTCTGGTATGAAGGATGTGATGGGAACCTTAACAGATCTGACAGTCAGAAAGCCTGTGAAGCCCGCTGTGTGGAGCTTCCTAGTGTACACTGACTTTTTCAAATACTGATAATACTAACAGCAAGTTACTATCACACTTTTTCACAGTGAAATAGTGCCACAGTAGTATATGAACAACACTTTTATGTCCATTTTGGCCAAATAACTGACACACATTAAATCGCAGGTAATAGCATTTAAGTATTCCATATTCACCTTATGGTGGCATTTTCATATTTGCTGCAAAACAAATGTTGTACACCTGACACTGTCCTTGTGTAGTTTTATAAATGAAATGTGACTCACTAGTCAATATTTCAGTTCATCATGAAAGAAAATGACATTGAAGGTATATTTTAATAACTATATGAATTATATGGTACCTTATTAACTTTCTATGTAGTTACCATTTTAATTTTCTGTTTATATTTGACATACTATGTGCACTATGGACACATTTCACATATTGTAAAGCATATTTACTGCCTATCTTTATATCATAATACTGATGACCAAAATCAGCAGCTCTAATCAGTATCATTATGCGCCTACATTAAAACTGCTGACTGCTCTGATTAGAATTTTTATGAGTGTTCTCACTTCCAGACATTCAATATATTGTACTTAAAATCTTTGATTTGTCTAGAAGGTGGCAATAGCAGTTAACAGAGTTAAGGAATAGTCTCCCTTTGTCACCACACGTCTAACCACCAATGTCATTTGGAACATTAATGCACTCATTCGTTCATCAGTAACTGCTTTATCCTGATCAGGATTGTGGTGCAAGGTGAGAATACTCTCTGGAAGGTATACCAACCGGACACTGCACACACATGCACAACCTCAACTCAATAAGTGGATTGGCTACAGTAAAACTGCCCCTTCGTATGAATAAGTATGTGAGTGTGTCTGTGCTTAAGGATCTGAAATAGGCTGGTGTCCCATTTAGGATATGTTTCCACCTTGTGCCTAGTGTTCTTGTTGTATGTAGGCTCTCTATCGACCACAACAGTAACCAGGATAAAGCAGTTATTAAAGATAAATGAATGAGTGAATGTTAATAGCTTGTGTAGCAGTTGTAATGGCATTCATATGATAATTTAAAGTAAAGAGTCTGTTACAGGTTGTTAATGTGGAATATGAAAAAATAAAGATTCCTATACTGAGCCCCAAAGGGTCACAATTTGCTTTTGTTTGGTTGTTTATTTTTCAAACTTTTGCATTCCTACACAGTAATTTAACATTTCCTGGCAATAATTTTTGTGTAACCTCACAATTTCACTTTAGTCACTCCATGCATTGCAGTGTCATGGTACTCACCCAGCAGTGTCCATACCACTGGGAATATTACTTTGAAGCTGGATTAAAATATGGAGGTATCATCATTGCTTAGTAGACATGGTTATGTAGCCTAATTAGTGAGCACACACTATTTTAAGTCAACAAACATAGAAATGCATTTTGAAATAGATGTGTGCTATATGAAAAAAGGCATAATGTAGGGCCCTGCAGAAATTATATACACAAATGGTTTTATAATCAAGAGTATAATGAATGCTCATGCTTCCGGTATGGAGGATGTGATGGGAACCTTTAACATTTGACACTAAGGAAGATTGTGGAGCTTCATACTGTACAGTGGCTTTTAAAAAACACTCCATACACTATACACCAAACCCTTATATGTATCAACACCCTCATACTTCTCAGTTATTCTATAAAATGATGGCATGGTAGGATATGAACAATTCTTTTATGTCAAGTCAATATCTTCACCACAGGAAAAAGGATTTGAATGCTCCACCACTGACCTTTAAGTGTATGTAGTGTTAAAAATAAATTTAATGCCAGCTATTCAAAGCAAGATGCATTGTATATCATGGGTTTCAGTTGTGTGTTATGTAAAATATCACTGCCATTTTTTGTTTTCGTTTCTACAATCAGAATCTCCTATTTGCTTAGTGTCAGTATAGCGGCAAAAGTCTAAGTTCAGACTGGCATCCAAACATGGCTGCTTCGGACTACATCTACCAAGCAACACATTGCCCCGCCTCTCCTGAGTATTCGGAGTGCACCTGTTCTCCATCATCTCCATAATCACCGCTTTATTTAACCTCAGCAAGCACTCACCTCAGTGCAAAGTATCATTGTGCCCTTGTGCCTGATCATACCGTGCCTCCTAGTTATTGTGCCTGACCTCCTGTGACTTTGACTTTCTTTACGTTTATACCCGACCTTGACTTCTCGCCTATCCTTTGATATTCCATCTCCACATCGACCGACCTTTGCCTGGCCCTGACTATGTCTTCAGTCTTTCAAGTCGGATCTGGTTTCCAGTTTGTGATGCACCCGCTCTCTCCTGCACCTGCATCTGTAAGTGCCTACACCCTGACAGGATACTTTGCCTGAATGGATGCAGCAGAAGAGGTGAAGCAAATTGCTCTCAATGCGCAGGGACGATTGTTGGGAGAGCACCAACAGATGTGAAATGAGTTGAATACTAGAATGTTACAACTAACAGCTATTGTCTCACAGGCCCTCCTGACACACCCCACATCCTCCATGAGCACAGTCATAATGGTGCCCTGACCAGAGAAATACTCCAGTGAGGTTTCCAAGTGTAAGTGCTTCCTTCTCCAGTGCTTGTTATATTTTTCAACCCTCATAGGTGCAACTCAAGAGCAGAAAATTACGCAATTCATCTCCTCCCCGGCAAGGCCATGATGTGGGCAAGCATTGTTTGGAAATGTGGGGGTGAACATACTTCTTCCTCTGATCGCTTTGTTGAAATGTTCAAACAAGTTTTTGACCATCAGCCCGAGGGTGTTGAAGTTGGGGAGAAGTTGCTTACAATCTTGTAGGGAGAGAGAAAAGTTGCAGAGTACGCTCTGGAGTTCCACACATGAGTAGCAGGAAATGGGTGAAACAAGCCAGCACTAAAAGCAGCATTCCAACAGGGATTAAGCCCTGAGGTACTCACTGAGTTGGCATGCCGCAATGAGCAACTCACTCATTGACCTGGCCATACGCCTGGATCATCTGCTCCAGAACAGATCTTCAATGCAACACTCTCCAGCCCTTCCTCAACCTCCACAGCCCCTGATGCTGATGGAAATCTCACACACCTGCATGCCATGTTCAGAGAGGGAGAGAAGGTGTCACGAGGATCTGTGCTTCTACTGCGGGGAACATGGTCACCTTCTTGCTATGTGCCTGATCAGACCGCCTAAACTCCAACAGGAGGGTCACCCTTAGAATGAAACCAGCCTGGTGAGTTATGAATCCACTTCTACTCATTCACTTAAGATTCACATGCTGCTAAAACTCCAAGACTCAACCCATGTTCTCTCTGTACTTATACTCAGTACTCTCTGTACTGACTCAGGGACAGAAGGCAGTTTCATCAGTCTTGAGATCGTCCAGAAATTCAACCTGCCCACGGAAGAGCTCCAACAACCCATGAGTATTAAGGTCATTGATGGCGGTCCCATTAGGGAGGGGCTCATTACCACTCATACTCTGCCACTAGACATTCAGGTTGGAGCCCTTCAAGTAGAGAGCATTGCCCTGTTAATCACCCACACTGCTAACCATACCATTGTTTTGGAGTACCCCTGGCTCCCAACCCATGATCCCCTAATATCTTGACAACACTGAGAGATCTTACAATTGTCATCCTCCTGCTTTCAAAGGTGTTTGCAGCTCCCATGTATTACCATGGCACCCACATCCATAGAAAGTCCCTTACCTGGAGGTATCGAACATATTCCTGCCTGCTACCACGAACTGAAAGAAGTGGTTAGTAAGGGTAAAGGCAATGGTCTCTCTCCTCATTGACCCTACGATTACATGATCAAGCTCCTCCCTGGCACTAAACCTCCATGTAACCACATCTACCCTCTTTCTATTGCCAAGCAAGTTGCTATGGAGGATTGTGTTCAAGAAGTGCTGCAATAAGGATACATACACTTCTGCTAGTTTTGTTTTTTGTTGAAAAGAAAGGGGGGCCTCCACCCCTGCATAGATTACAGGGGTTTGAACCAGATCACCATCAAGTACCCCTGTCTGCTTCCTCTACTACCCTTAGCTCTGGAACAATTAAGATCGGCCTGGATGCTCACCAAGTTAGAGTTCCGAAGTGCATATAATCTGGTGAGAATCCGTGAAGGCGATGAATGAATGGAAGATAGCCTTCAGCACCACTTCTGGGCATTTTGAATACTATGTCATGGCTTATGGCCTCTCTTGCACTCAACGTGTTTTCCAGTGTTTAATAAACAACGTCCTGAGAGACATGCTGGTATGTTACATCATTGCCTACATAGATGACATCTTGATCCCCTAACCAAGCTGTTCACCAGGACCACGTCAAATCAATGTTAACCTGTCTCCTTGAAAACCACTTGTATGCCAAGGCAGAAAAGTGTGAATTCCATGTCACTCAGATCGCATTCCTTGGGTATATCATTAGTGGAGAAGGTGTCACTATGGACAACAGCAGGGTTTCCGCAGTCACCGCCTGGCCCACTCCCACAATGGTCAGAGTTGCAACATTTCCTGGGTTTTGCCAATTTTTAGTGTTGTTTTGTCAGGGGCTTAAGCACTATAGCCTCACCCCTCACTGCTCTACTCAAGAAGGGTTCCAAGCATCTTCAATGGAACCAGGCCACTGAAGAGGCCTTTAAACAATTCAAGACCACTTTCACATCTGCCCCTATTCTGACGCCCAGACCTGAGTATACCTTTCACTGTAGAAGTAGATGCATCTGAAACAGGAATGGGAGGAGTATTATCACAACACTTTGGTGAGAGACCCAAGCTACACCCCGTAGCCGCCTTCTAAAAAAAAAAACACAACTTTATCTGAACAAAATTATGACACTGGCAACTGGGAACTCCTTGCGATAAAGCTGGCACTCAAAGAATGGAGACACTGACTAGAAGGGGCAACACATCCATTCACCATACTCACCGATCATAAAAATCTTGAGTACCTAAAAACAGCTAAGCAACTCAATCCTCGTCAGGCTAGATGGGTAGTATTCTTTACCCACCTCAGATTTTCTATCTCTTATCATCCAGGTTCCAAAAACATTAAGGCCGATGCCCTCTCACAAATCCACACTGCTTCCAATCTCAGTCCAGAATTCACTCCTATCCTACCACCTGAGTGCTTCATTCAGGTGATTTATATGGGAAGTGGACAAGGAGATAACCCAGGCCCGGCCACATAATCCTCCTGCTGCAGCCTGTCCTGCCAGTCTCATGTACAGTATGTACCTGCACAATTGCGAGGCAAACTCATCATCTGGGCTCACGCATCCCCAGCCACAGGATATCCCAGCAGTCAGTGCACCTATCAGCACCTCCGAAACAAATACTGGTGGGAAAACATGACCTCAGAAATTAATGACTTTGTATCCTCCTGCTCCACCTGTGCCCAAGCCAAGGTACCTTGGGCTCCTCTAACTGGTAAACTCTGCCCATTACCCATACCACAAAGACCCTGGTCACATTTGGCCATTGATTTCATCACTGATCTACCCAAGTCACAAGGGAATACAGTCATCCTGGTAGTCATTGACCAATTCTCTCAAGCACTTAAATTCTTAAGCGTTCATTCCCCTGCCATGCCTGCCCACAACCTTCAAGACTGCTGAACTTCTATTCACTCATGTTTTCCAATACTATGGCCTTCTAGAGGACATTGTTAGTGACTGGGGTCCTCCATTCATATCCAGGGTTTGGACTAAGTTCAAGGACAAACTGGGGGTATTGGTCAGCCTAACATCAAGGTACCACCACCAATCCAACAGCCAAGTGGAATGTGCCAACCAAGAGATCGGGTGTTTCCTCACAGTGTACTGTATGGACAACCAGATAGATTGGGCGCAGTACCTCCCCTGGGCTGAATACATCCAGAACTTCCTAAAGCACTCGGCCACCCAGTTAACACCATTCCAATGTATCCTTGGTTACCAGCCACCTCTGTTCCCTTGGGATGATTCACCCTATCGAATCCCAGCAGTTGACTCATGGTTCAAAAAAGCAAACAAGTATGGGAAGGAGTTCATCAGCAATTAGAACAGGCAGCTCTCAGGTGCAAACGATATGCAGACAGACACAGAGGGGAAACACCCATCTACTCTCCCGGCGATTGAGTGTGGGTGTGACTGAGTAGCCCGTCATGAGGTGCAGGGCGCATGCGGGGCACGCGCGCGCACACAGCTGAAGTGAACCTGTTTTTATTCTCACAATAATCACCATTCATCCCATTTCAACTATACTGGTCAATTAGTCATTTTAGGTTGCCAAGGGTGCACACTTGCCTTCCTAAATAACCACTTTACTTGCCATAAAATCATCTTTGGTGTTTACTCAACACTTTGCTCTATAATTCATCTGCCATCCATACAGCATTTATTTAAACAGTGCAAACATCATCGTCACACTTAAAAAGCCTCATTGGCGGGATGCTCGTGGGTGATGTCAGTACAATTTTGTAGGGTTTTTTTTTGGGGGGGTGGAAGGAGAGATCAAACCTCACAACATTTGGTGTCAGAAGTGGGATGGCTAGTCGTAAGAAGACAGCTCACCTTCCAATACGGCAGACTGAATTATGCTTTCAGCAGTGAGCAGCACAGGAACAGCCACCACCTGATCCAGCTTGGCAGATGGTGCCTTCTGATTCGTCTAAGAAGAAGGAGGTTAGACCTGGTCATTCCTGGTTTGACGATTAGCCTTCCAGACCTGATCCTGCCCCTGTCCCACCCAGTGCAGCTGGGAAGGAGCTGCTGGCCCTGATGAGAAACTTTCTCACAGCCCAACAGTGACAAGAAGAGGACTTGCTGCATGAGCTACGTGATTTACGGGTCTCCTTGCAGCAAGTTCAGCCAGGTCCTCAGGCAGCGACTGCAGCTGAAACCCCAAGTACAGTGACAGCAAGTAGTCCCCAGATGGAACTGCCAACATCAGTACCACGGCAACGTTGGAGACGGGAGTCATCACAATCCGTTTGCCGATGAGGACCGTGATGCCTCAACCAGGAGCCACAGGTGCAGAGGACATATGCTGCTGAGCCTAAGATTCCCCCACATCAAATGGGCAAGGACATTCAAAATTACCTGCTGTGGTTTGAGTGCATTGCCAAGACATGGAAATGGCCGGAAACCAAGTGGGCCTGCCGGCTTGTCCCTCTTCTGTCTGGGAAGGTGTTGGAGGCCTACACTGCAATGGATGAAGATGGCACCCATTGCTACAAAGATCTAAAAACACTCTGCTGACCAAATTCAACATTTCACCAGAGACATACAGGCAGCAGTTTTGTGCTACTTCAGTGCCAGCAGGAGAAACCCCCACTGAGACTTATCATCGCCTGAGGGGTCTCTACCACCGCTGGATTCGACCAGATCAACTCTCCAAGGAGCAAATCGGGGTGCAGATCATCCTGGAGCAGCTGCTGTGTGTCTTCCCACTGGACGTGAGGACCTGGGTGAAGGAGCGTGAACCTGAGGACGGATCTTCTGCAGCAAAGTTGGTGCTGCAGTTCCTGAATGCACAGCAGGGAGGAGGAATGACATGTTTCACCAGCACAATGCCCTAACCAACTGTGCAGTCCTCACAGGCCCTGCATGTCAAGGGAGAGGGGAGCCAGGAAATCAGAGGTAACTCTTGCAAGAGGTAGACTGTCATTTTGGGGAAAATGTAAATGAGAATGTGTCATGTCCTGTGGTCACTAGGGCCAAGGCCAGCTTGCAACCTCTCCCAGATCTGGATGATACTCTGTGTGAGGGTGGCATCAAAGGGCCAAGAAAGTCAAGGCGCCAGCATTGCTTTGAAAAACAGTTACAGTCACCTGAACCTGATGTCAAGAATGTGAATTGTGATGTAATGTGGAGGGTACCTGAGAATATTGGAGA
>JAODVO010000024.1:44811456-44822699 GCA_025400055.1 Notarius lentiginosus | reverse complement strand
AACTCCATACTCGCTACCATGGAGTCGAGCCCATGCATTCTAAGGCTAAGATAGCTAAGCGCTAGCTAGAATGATTTAATTATCTGTCCAGAAAAATGACACATCATCTAACCTTGCTCTATCTTTCAGTTGTACTCACTAGGCAGGCTTTCCTTTTCTTTTCAGCTGGCTTTTAGCTCATGGGAGAGCGGAGTCCGCCATGATTTTCTGTGCCAACTTGTTTTGATTAAAAGTAGGTCAAACATGCACCACGGTGGTCATGTGATATTGTTGCTCACTTGCTTTGGCAATCTCCGGGATTGTAAAATGTGGGACGCATTTTGTCTCAGCAAACCATTTACACATAGGATACATGGTGTGTGCAGCAGCGAAACATCTCGAAACTCGAACAGCAATAGAAATAGAACATTTTGCCCAGAATTCAACTTTGCATTCAGAACCTTTAAAATCAGAGTATATTTGCCTCACAATCAGAACCAGGACATAGCAGTATTATCTTCTTCTAGCACCCAGTGTGAAGAGCAGAATTTACCAGAAAATGAGGCAGAAAGCTGGCATTTCCACATCAGTGATCACATTAATTTCCTGATTCTTTCCTGACAGGATCAGGCCAGATAGAGAAGATGTCTCACTGATAACAGGTTGGTGATTGAGAAGGCTCTTGATGAAGTGTGGCAGCTCAATCATGTACTGCTTTGGACATAATAAACACACATGCTATCTCTACACTTCAAATCAGGCCCAGATGTATCCGTTTAGACTGCTTCATTTACTTCTTTTGTTTTTAGTTATGTCTTAGCAATGATCCATCTCTCATTTGGCTTTCAATGGATTTTTGAGCAAAACAATGTCTCCTGTACTCAGTCTCTTTTACTCACTGTAGTGCATCAAGACCATTTTCTTAAAATGAGACGTTTGCTGTGAGATTTGTGTAAAGCGTGCACACAGAGCAACAGGTGGCATGCACTGTAGCTATTTTTTTCTCACCTGCAACCTGCTGAGTGTCTTCTCCAGGGCTCAGCTGCCATGAACACTGCTGTGTGTCATCTGGTGCAGTGTTGACTGCTAGAGAAAGGTTACCAAATGACGTTTTAAGGTGTTTTACAGCTGCCAGACACCGTTACTCAAAACAACCACCAGCTGCTCAGGCTGTTATTGTGATATGCCTCCTGGTGATCAAGTTCATACAAAAAGCCTCAGATTAAATTTAATTTAGTTTCACTAACATTTTGATCAACTTCATTTACTTGATAACTATGATTTCTTTAATGACCAGTAGTATATTACTTCATAAAGTTTATTTTGATCATTATATTATTCATTCATTTTTAAAAAGCTTATTAATGGTAAAATGGGTGAGAGCTCAACATCCAGCTGGATTTTGTTGATTTACATCCAGTAGTCCAATGCATAAAATCATGCAGATGTAGGCCAAGAGCTTCAGTTAAAATTTACATCAAATATCAGAATGGGGAAAAGGTGCTGTCAGAGACTTTAACTGTGGCATGGTTTTTGGTGCCAGAGACTGATTGGTCTGAATATTTCTGAAACTGCTGATCTCCTAGGATTTTTATGCATAACCAGCTCTAGAACACAGAATGGTGTAAAACAAACAAACATACAGTGAGCAGCAGTTCTATGGGTGGAAATACCTTGTAGATGAGCGAGATCAGAGGAGAATAATCAGTCTGGTTTGAGCTGACAGGAAGTCTATAGTGACTAAAAAAAGAAAAACACTTGTGTTGAGCAGAATAGCATCTTAGAACACACTACACATTGAAGCTTGATGGGGTCCAACAGCAGATGATCACTGGTTCCACTCCTGTCTGACAAGAACAGAAATCTGAGGATACAGCAGTTACAGGCTCACTGAAACTGGACAGTTGAAGGTGGGGGGAAGACCAGGCAACATCAACAAAGCATTTCTGCCTACAGAACTGCCACTCACTGGATGCTGTTTGTTTTTCCACACCATTCTGTGTCAGAAACTGCTTTATATGAAAATCCCAGGAGATCAGCAGTTTCTGAACCCGTCTGGTATCAACAAACCACACCATAGTCAAAATCACTGAGATTTTTTCCCCATTCTGAAATTTTATGTGAATTTTAACTGAAGCTATTGACGTGCATCTGCATTATTTTATGCATTGTCACTGTCACATGATTGGCTCATTGGATAATTGCACGAATATTCCTAATAAAGTAGACAGTGAGTGCATATTCAGAGAGGTAGAATGGTGAAGTAGTCAATGTATTTGTATAGCGCTTTTAACAATAAACATTGTTGCAAAGCATTTTTACACAAAAATATAGATTTTATACATATGAATTCATAAATTTATCCCTAATGAGCAAGCTTGATGCAATTGTGGCAAGGAAAAACATCCTGAGATGACATGAGGAAGAAACCTTGAGAGGAACCAGACTCAAAAGAGAACCCATCCACTTTTGGGTGATAACAGATAGCGTGATTATAAATTACTTGCTTCTATGTCATAGATCTGTGGAACTGTGAAGAACTGTGTCCTACATGGTCAAAAAGTGCAACTGTGTAACCAGAAAATTCATTATAGTTTTGACATGAAGTCAATTTTGTTGAAGTTATTAACTGTTCATTGATGGAGACTTGAGTGCAAAACTGTTCATAACGACTGCAGACCTAAAGTTGTAATGGCAATTATAGTCCTAAGCCATTGTAGCAAAATTGTTTGTATTAAATGTCCAGAGCCAGCTTCTATGAGTATCTTTAAGCTTTCCATATGGGGCATAGGTGGTGTTGATGTCTCACAGCTTCAACCTGGTCTTCAATTGCTGTTTATATAGGTTTTCTCATGTTCTCCCGATGTCCACATGAGTTTCCTGTGACATATCTTTACTATCCACATAAACTATTATTTTAATCTTTTTAGCATAAAATGTAGTTCAGGATTGGAAAATATTTGACCTCATCAGCTAAGACTGAATTGAATAAATTGACACATTGCATCTTTTTTTCTGAGATCCTGTTGCACAATGCGTCCAGTTATTATAATCATCATTATCACAATCTGCTCACAGAGGCTTTAATCTTCTTCCTCCTAAATCTACACTAAATTAGCCTCCCAGTCTTGCCGACTATGATTTCAAACCACAGGCAGGCACTACAGTAGATTGATTATTTGCCTATTAAAAACAACTTCCTATTGTTCACAGTTTCGTGGAAAATGATGTGCATAGAACTAAATTAGGGTAACTGAGAAGAATGTGGGACGTGAACACGAGTTTTGACTACTGAGTTTTTTGTGCACGTGTCTACTTGAGAGGTATAATGTGCAATATAATAATTTGCTTGTCCCAGGTTTTACTTTGCATCATGTCGACAGAGATTGATCAGAATCAAAATGGTCAATATCTGAAGCGAAAGACATAGTCAATATTTGAAGAAGCAAAAATCAATTGCAGCCATAATCACTAATCAAATCTATAAGAGCCCTTGAAGAGAGCAATTCCATTTGAGCCCATTAAATGTTGTATCTGTGTGTCCATGCTTGTCATGATTGTGTTTGCAGCACTTAATTGTGTATATCCACTGATGTGCTTGTAAACACTTGATTCATCAAGCTGGAGAAGGTTCAGTGATTATATTTAACTCTACATCAATCTGGACCTCTACAGTCACCACATATGGGTTTTGCCTCACTTGTTTTCAAGGTTACACACTACTGTGATAAGCTCAAAGTACTCTTAAACTCTTCTCCCTGTTATCTGTTGCTAAGACTCAATGCATATACACTGCCCTGCCAAAAAATAGTTGCGCACTCTAATATTTGGTTGGACTGCCTTTAGCTCTGATTACAGCATGCATTTGCCATGGCATTGTTTTGATAAAGTTATGCAATGTCACAACATTTATTTCAGTCCAGAATTATATTAATTTTTCACCAAGATCTTGTGTTGAGGTTGGGAGAGTCGAACCACTGTGTAAAGTCTTCTCCAGCACATCCCAAAGATTCTCAATGGAGTTAAGGTCAGGACTCTGTGGTGCCCAAGTCATGTGTGAAAATGATTCCTAATGCTTCCTAACCACTCTTTCACAATCTGAGCCCTAATTTTATGCCTGTGCCATCAGGGAAGAAAAAAATATATTGATGTGATAACCTGGTCATTCAGTACATTCAGGTCGTCAGCTGACTTCATTTTATTGCCCCATAATGTTGCTGAGCCTCAACTTGACCAACTGAAGCAACCACTGATCATAACTGCCTCCAGAGGCTTGTACAGTGGCCACTGGTACCCCTTTTTCACCAAATCAGTTCCAGGGCTGGTTCGGGGCCAGTGCTGGTGCTGGTTCACAACCCGTTCAACTTGCGAGCCAGCTGAGAACCAGTTTGCTTTTCCATAGCTCAGGGTGCTAAGGGGAGCCATGTCATTACGTCACTGTCTACGTCAGTTATGTTGCTGCGTTTGCATAAACCTTGGTGCGAACATCGAAGCAACAACAACACGAAGCAGCAACAACAACAATAATGGAGGACTTCACGTTTGTATAGCTGCTGCTTCTTGTCGCTTAAAAATGGCGACCTTTCACGGTCTCGCTATTGTTGTTGGTCTTAACAACTCCCACCCCACCCAGCTGACATAAACTGTTCTTTCCTCTGGCCCAGCAAAGAGCTGGTGCTACCCTGGAACCGGTTTATCTGGCCCCAGAGCCAGTTCTTTATCAGTGGAAACAGAAAACCCGGTTCCAAACTAAGCACTGGCTCCGAACCAGCCCTGGCTTTGGTGGAAAAGGGGCATTAGTGAACTCGGATCGCAGTCTACGTTGGACTGTGAACTCCAAAAGTTGTATTAGAAATGATTGATTGTTGTGCAAATCATGTTAGTTACACCAAGAGGGCTGTATTAATGTAATGTTACAGATACAGTGCAACATGGTAGAATTCAGAGAGATGATTTTGTAATAATGGAACGGTGTAAAAGCATGAAATAATCCGAGGACTGTATGAAGGAAGAGACCGATATTTCACACTCGGAGCATTTGTGTATTATGATGTGAATTAAATATGTAGCGGTGTTGGAAATTTTGAGAATAAAATGCAGCAAATGATGTGCAAATGTAGTTGTATAGTGTGTTTCCACTTGGATGGAATGGAATGAGCATGATGCACCGTTCATCATGCACTATTAGACTCGGAATGTAACTCAATGCCACTAAGTCTTTTTTAAATTTAAATATGAATGCTACCACAATCTCCAGTGTTTCCAGGCGCAACACTGGAAAAAAAATTCAATTCGATTTCTCAAAATATAAACATGAATGGTGACAGTGGCAAGGAAAAACTCCCTGAGAAGACATGAAGAGGAAACCTTGAGAGGAACCAGACTCAAAAGGGAACCTGTCCTCATCTAGGTGATAAGTTAGTGTGATTTATAAATAACTATATGCTATGTAGCTGAATAGTGCAGCCATTTAACCAGGAAATTCATTCGTTTCTAGTTTTAAAATGAAGTTTGTTTTGTTAAAGTTACCAGCTGTTCACTGGTGGAGACTTGCATTTATGGCAGTTGTAGTCCAAAGCCATCGTAGCAGAACTCTGCTTCTTAGTACATTTAGACTTTAGGCTGTCTATACGGGGCCATCATGAGCAGGAACGAAGTGATAAGTGAGAACTTTAGCCAGAAGTAGGGCATCAGGATGGATCCAGCAGGTCTGGAGAGCAGAGTGGGTCACTGGTATCTCAGGAGGTGATGAGCACTCCACCAAGTTCATATTGCTTTATCTTGTAAAAGTTAAAAACCACCTGCTCACTCTGCCGATGTGACTTATTTTTTTTAAACAATTAAAAAAAGAAACATGATAAATGAATTAATCATCCGGAACCGACAGCCTAAAGAAAGACTAGAAAATAATGTAAACATTTCCACCATTTCATGTTTAAGGAGAGTACAATAAGGAGGGTGTAATAACGTTGCAAGCTGTGTGGTCAGGAACTGCTTGCTGGCAGTGGCAGTCACTGATTATTTATAAGATAGAATAAACTTTATTCATCCCTCGGTGGGGAAATTTACATGTTCCAGCAGCTCACAGATAGAAAAGGGTCAGGAATGGACAGTAACAACAACAAAAAAATAGTATAAAAAAGTTATAAAAATAAATAAAAAAGAAAAAAAAAACCTACAGGCCATGTATGTAGTGTACACAACAAAATAAGAAACGTAAGAGTACTACTTGACCTGAAGTAGCAATAAAATAGTGGCAGCTGAAATATAAATATTGCACTAGGTGATCTAAAAACATCGCTTCTTTTCAGTATAATCCTTTTACAAAACGGGTGTCGAATGCCAACATGGCTGACGTTTAATCACATCAACATTATGATTCGTAAAATATTCCATTTGACACGTCATTGCAGGCCTTTTAAATTTGATCTTGTAGCCTGAAAGTGAAATATATTCCTGTGGCATCCCTGATAAATATAGCTAACTTATGTTAACTACCTATAACATTCACTAAATTGAACATAGGTTGATAGTTTTTTCGTATTAATGAACTTGAAGCATGAGTTCACATGGAAGGGGCATGACTTCCATGTGCTCGGTTATTTCAAAACACCTGTACAAATCCTTCCAGATTAATATCAATCTTCTGTTTTATTGAGTCATACTACAAGTGATAACTCATAGTATCGTACACCGATATTAAATTGTGGAATTTCTCATCGAGGAGGAGAAGGCTGCTGTGTTATGACAGATTTCATAATGATGATCCTGCTATGGGATCATTAAATTTAAATCTCTTCCAAAAGTAGGCTGTTTCTCAATCGCTGGGATCCTGCTGCTCTTCCAGAGGGACTCGTGTTCATACATCTGTAATATTTCCTACAATAATGACCCAGATCTGAGGAGCGATTAAGCCCAGGACAAGCCTAAAAGCTGCTAATGGAGCGGGTGTAATTGGATCCAAGGCAGGGTGTAAACTCCGTCTGGGAAGCCAGCTTTATTATGTTTTAAATAGCTGGAGAGCTAATGACACTGGAGAATGTCATTATGTTGCGTAAAGACTCAAGGCTGATTATTCCCACATCACCAAACAAGGCGCTCCAAAGGGAAAACAATGTGTGTACAGATTTTTATTTTTGGATTAAACATAGGCATATGTATGGTCGATAAAATGTATATCGTTCCGCCTTCACTCTTGTATTAATAATACTATATTTGGACACAGCTCAAGGTGTTTAAATGGTCCCATATTAGAAGAAGACAGAAGAGTACAATAAATACTGGTAATGAATCTAAACAAGAGGGTGATGTCACCACCCGAAGGTGTCGGCCTTCGCCAATGACTTCATTCTCCGATACGTGAGAGGAGAGCGGTGCGTAGGCTACCGTAGCCTTGATTCCAGGTAATAGTGTCATTTGGGAGTGTTGCACCCATCAGCCATTAGTACAAATGTAAATCAGCTGTTCCTGCATGAGGAGAGGAATAAACGTAGTCGAGGCAGGATTTACTGACTGCTGGTCACGTTTTTCTCATTTGCTTAGAAAGTGACCAGCTATGCAGTGTGAAACCATGGCGCATGGTTATATGAAAAGTGACAATGTGGGTTAAGAAAATAGAAAATGAGCAAAAATGTTTTAACGTGCAATCACCTGGCTTTAGAAAAAGTGAACAAAACAGAGTAGATGAAGTAGTCATGTGAAAATTTAGATACGCCTGCCTTTCTGCCTCTCTCACTCGTGTGTGTGTGTGTGTGTGTGTGGATACAGGTGTGAATGCATTTGCGCGTGTTCCGCTCTCGTATGCTCCATGGTTGAGTAATCGTATGGCTCGATGTTAAAACACGACCTAATATTCACATCTTATTCCTCCCAAATGAAGCAACACCAGCCTTCTGTATGTATGTCGCAGTAGCACTCGTATCATTTGTTTAAATAAATAGATGTTCTCCGCTGAGACGGCTGCTAGGTAACCCGACTCCAGTGTCAGGAACCTGAGCCATGATGCGTGGCGCGGGTCGCCAAGACAACAGTCAACAAGTCCGGTCTGAAAACGAACGAGTGTAACTGCAATAGGCTCATCTGAAACCTCGCAAGAAGAGTCCTGGACCAAGGTGAAATCGAGCCCCAGAACAGACAGCTGTCCTCTGAAGGCTGCACAATCAGGACATTGTTTTACCTCAACAGGTGTGTAGTGGAGTGTGGGTGAAAGTAAATCGACTTATCAGTGTTCTTTATAAAGTACGGAAGCTGAGGCGTCTGTATTTTGGTAAAATTTTAAAATGTGATCTGTCAAAATTGGTGGGTGATGCGTAAAGAACAAAAAATGTGCGCTGTTCGAGGAAAATAACGTACAGTGATGTGATGCGGCGTGACCTGAAGCAGAGCTGCTGTTCCCATCCAGAAGTTGATTATTTTCCTATAACAGGGCATCCGTGTGTGTGTGTGAGTGGCTACTCTACTACTAGGATATCAGCTCATATACCATGAGTAGAGAAAAACAAAATGGCGGCGCGTGTTACTGAACCAACCGAGGATAAAATAAAAACCCAAAAAATATTTTTTTTAAAAAAGCAAAAAAATATTTGATGGTAAGAACGTCTTTTTTTTTCTTCCAAGAATTATAATTATTATTATCGCACTTTTCACAAATCGCTTGTCATTTTGCCAGTTTGTTTACATTCCTCATCTTTAATCATTACAATTTGTTGAAATTTTTTGAGAAGAAGTTTGAATGAAATAAATGTCTAAAGCTGTTCTATTCCTCGGCACGACAGCGAGACGGCGCTTTCTACAAAAATACAACGCTAAAGTCAAGTCAATTCATACCGCCATCGATAGGGTTTTAAGAAGTCCGACTAAGCAGAAATTATTTTGTCAGACGCTTTGTCGAAGAAGTTTTTATTGACTGAATTTGCAAAAAATAAAAAATGCCCCGTTTCTCAAATCCAGTGAATGTGGATCGAATAAAACAGTTATTCCATTCAATCTCGTCGCGCATGGGTTATTTTCTGGAGACGTATTTTTACATCTTTGTTGTGTATTTTTGAATGAATGAATAAAAAGTTATGATTACTAACATTTCATTCATTCATCCATCATGGATGACCTGATCATTCCCGAGTCCCATACGCATCATCACCTCCACGTCACAAACTTCTGCAACCTGATCGATCGACAAAGGAACACACGAGATGAAGAAAACAAAAAGAGAGTGACGTGACCAGAAGGACTTAATTACTTCCACCAAACTGTTGTCATTCTGCCAGGGCATGCATGTTGCTCTTTCCCTGCCCGACTCATGTGAGTGAGTGAGCGAGCATGCACACACACACACACACACGTTCATCATCCATCAGAGCTCATGGATGGCCTTCAGGAACTCCATGCAACCGTCCACATGGTCATGAGCGTCTTGTCTCTTAGAGAGTAGCAATTTCCTGGCTTAATTATACAGACAGGCTGGAGCACATTGTCTGTCCAGAGCTGCTTTAAAGGGAAACACTTTGGATTAAATGGCAACAGCAGTGAAGAAGAGGTGCAAAGGAAGCAGCAGAAATGAAATTAAAGAAAGGACGGAGAGAGAGGAGGAGGAGGAGGAGGTGGTAGAGACGCAAAAGCAAGAGCATTAAAATGAAAATAAAAAATGAAGCATTGACTACTTTAGGACTAAAAAGCAGCATCATGTGCCATTAGAGTCAACTCATGGAGCTGTCTGTCTGTCTGTCTGTCTGCCTGCCTGTCTGTCTGTCTATCATGCAGGCATTGTTTTGGAGGCGCGCGCGAGGTTTGTTTATGCTCCACTATCAGCAACTGATGCGTGAAGTCAGTTTCTCTCTCTCTCTCTCTCTCCTTCCACTACCCCTCACCACCACCACCTCTCCCTCTCTCCCTCTGTCGCGCTCGCGCTGCTTCTTCTCCTTCTTCAGCGCCGAAATAAAGAAAGCCAGCGCGCGGTTTCGGGTGTCGGTTCGAAGCCCAGCGCTTCCCGTTTACCTTAGACGCGGTCGTGTCCTGATCCGGGGCGGTTAGGAGGATGAAAAATCCCGTCGAAATGGAGCCGGAGGAGGAGGAGAAGGACGACGAACATTGGAGAGAGCAGGAAGAAGGAGGAAGCGCTGCGCTTCCGGGATCCGACCGGAAGAGGGCGCTGAACGGCGCGCGCAAGGGGAAAAAAATAAAATAAAGAGGGGGCGCGAGAGAAACCGTTAGCATAGGACTTAGCATTTTTACCTCAGCTGCTTTTAATTGATAATTTCAGTTTTACTCTATATTTTCAAATTATTTCTATTTCTGAGTTTCAGTTACGAGCTGAATTCTTGTCGGTTGTAACTGAGAGTGTGGCGGAGCGCCTTTCACACGACACTACAGTACCCTCTCACAAAGCAGCCTGACAGAAAAACATTAAAATTTTGAACATATTTACGAATAAATGGATTTGTTTATCGAATTCATTTTTGCTGCCATGTTGAAGCAACAAAAATGGTGGTGTAGCGGTTAGTGCCGTCACCTCACAGCAGGAAGGTGCGGGTTCGAGCCCCGTGGCTGACGGGGGCCTTTCTGTGTGGGGTTTGGATGTTCTCCAGGCGCTCCGGTTTCATCCAAAGACATGCAGGTGAGGAGGATGAAAAATCCCGTCGAAATGGAGGAGAAGGACGACGAACATTGCAGGAAGAAGGAGGAAGCGCTGCACTTCCGGGATCCGACCGGAAGAGGGCGCTGAACGGCGCGCGCGCGCGCAAGAGAAACCGTTAGCATAGTACTTAGCATTTGAGTTGAGCTGTTGTTGTTTTTAATTGATAATTAATTTCAGTTCAGTTTTAGCTTGAGTCTTATTGTATATTTTCAAATTATTTCTGAGTTTTAGTGACTTAGCTGAATTCTTGTCGGTTGTAATTGAAAGTGTAGTGGAGCGCGACAGAAAAACATCAAGATTTTAAACATACTGACTAATAAATGTGTTTGTTTATCGAATTAATTTTTTAATCCGGTTTCATCCAAAAACAGGCAGGTTAAGAGGATAAAAAATCCCGTCAAAATGGAGGAAGCGCTGCACTTCCGGGATCCGACCGGAAGAGGGCGCTGAACGGCGCGCGAGAGAGAAACTGTTAGCATAGTGCTTAGCATTTGAGTTGAGCTGCTGTTCATCTCATTATCTGTAGCCGCTTTATCCTGTTCAACAGGGTCGCGGGCGAGCTGGATCCTATCCCAGCTGACTATGGGCGAAAGGCGGGGTACACCCTGGACAAGTCGCCAGGTCATCACAG
>JAODVO010000024.1:43409828-43421194 GCA_025400055.1 Notarius lentiginosus | reverse complement strand
TCGCCCGTAGTCAGCTGGGATAGGCTCCAGCTTGCCTGCGACCCTGTAGAACAGGATAAAGCGGCTAGAGATAACGATTTCCGAACTAAAGCCTTACCTTCCAGGTAAAGACACATCATGCACTTACAAATTACTGCCAATGCATAGTCTTTTTGTGCACATTAATTTCATATCTCCTGTTCCTCAGCACCCTGCTAATCCCAGGGAGATCAGAGAGATAAACACTGTAGTTCTCGTCCTCTTCTCTCTTTCTTACCCAAACAGCACTGCATGAGTCCTGCTGCCTGCTTTTACACAGAACTTTTATTCAGTTGATAAATCTATTTCAGCATGAACTACCTAAACGGGCGACATTTGCTTGGCCATTATGTGTGGCCAGGCAGTGACACTACCAAAGCCATTGGGGTGTAAACATGTAAACTACACGCGACCTCTGCGTGTGTGTACCATTTCCTTGCCACCCCTGCCTGTGACAGCTGTTTACACTAAAGAAGACAGTCTGCCCCTGAGGCCTGGCTCTGCTCCAAATAAAATAACACCGAGCTGAAGAAAAGTCAGCCAACATGTAATGCAAGTGAATAACTGAGAGAGGAAAAAACAGGAATCTGAAAAATGTTGGTGGATATTTTTCTCCGCCCCACACATTTTCTTTACCATGCTCTTTACCGCAGACTGGTCCCTGCTGTGCAAGCCAGTTACTAAGAGAGAGAATAGAAGGATAAAGAGTGTGTCCAAATCCCAAAATTTATAAATGGACCACAACCGAGGTACTACTGACTTAGAAACAGAAGAATGAAATTCTTAACTCAGTGTATTCAACTTATGAACAAGGCCACAAATTGACAATCAAATAAAACATCCTAAATTACACCAGAGTGTTGCAGGCTCACGGCTCCTGATTCCTCGGGTCGATTGGGAGATCAGTTTACTTTGTGTGTGGAGTTTCTCATTCTCCTCTGGGTTCTTTGGTTTCCTCCCATGTCTCAAAACACAGCAGTAGGTGGACGGGCTATATTAAGTTTCCCCTAAGTGTGAATGTGTGTACATGGTACCCTGCGATGGACTGGCATCCCTTTCAGTGTGTATTCCTACCCCTTGCCGAGGGTTCTCAGGACAGGCTCTGAATCCACCACAACTCTGACCAAGATAAAGAGGTTACTGAAGATGAATGAATGAATGAATGAATGAAATTACACATCAGTGATTTCAACCACATTCATACCAAGTCTATCCATATAAAGCATCCATACTCTAGGGTTTCTACTGAGTGTGAGAAAGCCTCATGAAACATGTTTGTGACAATGATACAACTAATTGAGTGTCTTATATCCATAGCCATAACAATGTCATAACCTGTTGCTACTGCGAGACAGTTTTTATTATTGAACAAATTATAGCCCTGTCAAGTAAACATGGAATTCCTTTGCCTGCTATGTGTGACTTGGCCTAAACAGACAAATAAACTGATAACAAGTACAGTGTGAACACTCTGCTACCAATCAGAGAGTGTGTCTCTCCAGTTAGTGACCCTTAAAGACCTCATCCATATGTGAGCAACATGCTTAATCTTCAGACAGTGTGTATGGGAGAGAGTAAGAGAGTGAATGAGAAGACAGGGAATGGAGAGAATGGAGAGACAATGAGCTCAGCACCACAACTCTCTAATGACTTCCATGCCTGGCTCTGATTGAAACCACACCAGTGCTTCTTAGTTCCACAGGCAGGAGCCAAGCCAGGCACACCGCTATTCTTCTGCACTTCCCTTTTCTCGAATTTAGATGCCTAGCATCCGTTTGGCCTCACAGAACTAAACAGGACCATTGCTACAAGAGGTTATGAAAGGGCAAGGAGTCGAGACGAGACCCCAACTCTGTCCACATCCTCTGCACGACCACAACCGCATGCCATGAGTCCGTCTATTTCAACTGACCGGCCCACGTCCATCCCATAGCAAAGAGAAGGCGTGTTGAGTAAGGGTTTGATGTGGAGAGCGAGCATAATTAGAGACCCCATAACATACAGAGGAACAGAGGACGCCTGTCCATCTGTTGGATAATGGAAGGCTAGGGAGGAGTGATGGAAAGATCATACTGGTGTTGTTGAAGTGATTTGTATAGGCGTGGTTGTAAATATCAATGAGGATTGGAGACAGGTCCCACATGGCCAGTGCTGTCTGGCTGCCGAGGCTTGGGTTCTGGCACAGCCTCCCAGATCGATTAATCAGTGGTCACAACGGGTGTCCATAATACCCACCTCTCAAAAAAGTATGTTCACTTTAATGGAAGAGGACACTGTAAAAGCGATTTGCTTCTGGTAGGTGTTGTGTGTCCCTCGACATCTTCTGATTTTGATCAGGAAATTTTACCCCCTCAGTCTGCCAGTCTTGGAAGTGCGGGTCAATGGAAAATGAGTGCAGAGCTTGTCATATCTTGAAGAGCTTGCTATTATTGTTTCATTGTGTCAAGTCACTTTTTCTGCTCCTCAGTTAAGTCCCATTACTCACAAATAACAAACTAGCTAGCAGTGTTCACTGAACCATCCAGGAACATGTCACACTAGGACGTGTAGAATTGCCTGATTTTGCTCCACCCCAGAAAAGAAACTTGCAAGGCAAAAATCCAATGTGAGCGCTGCTTCAGGGTTGGGTAGGACACAGCCTGTGCCAACACAGACACAGGACGTAAGAGTTGTGAAGTAGCCAAGAGGAGAGCAAGTCAAGTTCCACAAACTCAACAGGGGCACTTGGAAAGAGCAATTAAATCTTTGAACTGTCCCAAACACTCAGCTGACACCCCATTAGCCAGTCATGGTTGCAGACCTTCCAGCCTAGGTGTTAAGGAGGGTGTTGAGGATGTGGCATCTAGCTTGCAGGATGCTGGATAATCATAAAGGGTCAAGTCCAAGCATGATTGAGGGGCTAAGAAGGCTTGCTGATATGGAGAACTGGCACATAAAAGTTATGTCAGCGGTTAACCTTACTGGCGTTCCTCTCGAACGCGAACATTACTGTCACATGGTTTTCTTTACTTCAGTATTTAGTCAAACTCCAAGGTAATAAACAAAAATGAAACACACTCAACAAATGAGGGAAAATCTAACTATTTGTCTCATGTGGCAATCCATGGCATGATGTAGCTGCCACAACTGCAATTGGCCTCATTACTTAAAGAATGCAGTGAGCCTTTGGGATAGCAAAAGAAGTACAGTGTATATGGCTTATATGCCACATTGCTGTGTATTTTCTTTACCTTCCATGCCACTGTGTGACTCAAGCTGCTATTTAAAAAATAAAAATAAACATTGCAAGGTTGTTTCATGGAAATAAGTTCCACATTCAGAAATTTTATTGGTCAGTAAACTAAAGGGTATTGTACCCAACTAGCCATATTACCATATTTAGTAGCTTTATAAGGCAGCATATTAAGGTATAATTGCTTTGGGAGGCTCGCTATTGAGGGATTAACAAAGGTGAAAGCTAAAAAATCTCACTCGCTTTTGGGACACTGAACCTTTTGTCTGCAGCTCCACGGTTTCCAATCACCATGAGGAAATATGGAGTGTATTACAAGAATTATATAATAAGTCCTTTTTATTTTAGTTCATTTCCGAAAATTAACTTTTACAGTGCGGTAAAATGTGGCCCGAAAGAAAACCATCTGTTTGGCATTTAGCATTGCCAGCACAAGGGATCCTCTAATGACAGTGACTGAGGGGAAAGAGGGAATCTCCTTGTGTATGAGGGAACAACAACAAAAAAAAAAACCAGTGAAATTCTAACACATGAATGCTTTACCCGCAAAGTGCTATGACATGACAAATGGGTGGTGTGAAATGGTGCTGCTAAACGCCCCCTTTTATTTGCATGAACTGAAAACATCTCCATTCCCTTTCTTTAATGAAGCAACAGCTCACAAAACGGAGCTATGGGCTGTTGGTAGAGGAAACGCACCACTCCAAATCCAAATCAGGAGTCTATAGGTCTGGATAAATGAATTAACGCTAACTGACGTTGTTGAAGAAAGGGCGTGTGGGTGGTTTTGTGGCAAAAAAAAAAATAAAAATACAAAGACAACTCAAACCAGATTTGCCACAGGAGGTCACATGGGGCTTGAGGTATCTGTGTGATTGTGAGTTCATGCCACCGCCATTCCCAGTGAGAAAAAGCCAGAGGGGTGCCATAGCACTATGGCACGGTGTGCTGCAAGCCGTCCCTGAACTATACACATCCTTTGCCTTGACACCACAACCAGAGCCAAAAACACATTGATTAAGGCTGTCAAATTGTCACTGAACTGATAAATCAACTTAAGCAGGAACGACAGGGCTTCATTAGTGCATGACTGCTCATGGATGTTCTGCATCAGAGTGGTGCTGAAACACAATAAACTGTAGGAGCTTGATCCAAGTTAAAAACAAATCAGACCACAAATCTTCTGGTGACAGAGAAAGTGAAGACAGCAGACTAGAGATCCAGCAGTATCCACAACCTGGATTTAAATCTTTAGTCCATCTTTAACTTGCATTTCCATCTACAGTTAAGATTATCTGACAGAATTAAACAGAAAGAAAAATCAGGAAAATGTTCCCATCGGTTCCGTGCTACCCTTGAACTTTGAGAGATTTAATCCTTCTCAGGTGATAGAGCTCAAATGAAGCCATCTCTAACTGATCTCCACAAATATGCTCAACCCTCTCAACCTCTCACTCCCAGCCGTGGTTGCCCCCCATCCCCCTTCATCAAGAAACGCTTCTTCTTGTGTGCTGCATGAAGCTACTCACATTTTCAAACCACCACTCATTTTACACAAGCTTGGTAAAACAATCACACCCTGTTGTAAGAGGACAAGCTCTAGCACAGCACACCTACTACTTAACAGGCAAGAGAACTGCTGTCCAAGACCTGAGGGCCAGTGCAATAGAAAAGCCAACCCAGCCACTGGAAAGAGGGAATATTGGACAGCAGGAGACTGGGGACTCGTACACATAAACTCGTTGACTCGATGAAGAACATCCATCTCCTGGATTATGGAGGCGCTGCGTGAAAAGCTCTTGTTAAAAGACGTGCCATCTGCAGCTTTTTCACTTTTTCCAAATAGAGAGTGGCAAACACCGTTTTGAGAAAAAGCTCTTGGAGCGTTCTCGTGCGCTGTCAGGCACTTAGTCAATGTCTTATACTGCGTGAACACTGCAGGAGCCAACGTTAATGTGTCCACCCATTGACCTGGGACCTTGTTTAAGCTTTCCGCAAACATAGCGCTACATTTAACAGCTCCTTTCTTTCATGCCTTTCTGTGCAAGTTAAGCTTTAGTAAACCCAACAGATGTAAACATAAGGAATTCTTTAAAACAATGTGTTTCCTGCTCACACAATAGGGAGTTATTAATTCCTTGCTTTTGTTTAAAATCAGATCATTCACATGCTCAATCGACCTTTCAATTCCAGGTACTGACTGTTCTCTCCACCACCATCACATACTTTGGTCTCAATTCCAGCAATCACAGATTTTCGTGATGATGTCTGAACGTGATACGGTTCCACTGTGGACCAGAACCAATTAAAAACATACACCGTGCATGACAGAAAAGAAGCTGATGGAAGAAAATCAAATCTCACCATACAGTATCGCTTCTTTGCTAAAAGAACAACACATAATCTATTTACTATTTCCCCATTTCTAGATGAAGCACAGCTCAGGAACTCAGAACTAAGCCTTTCCTTGGAGATATCCATCTTTTTGTGGATTACAGAGCACAGGATTTTCTGGTTATATGATTCCATTAATTTCGTTATCAAGTGCTGAATCAGACTATTAATCAGAAGTAGAACTTTCTAAGCTCTCTTCACAAAGAGAGAGAGAAAAAATAGAGGCCAAAGTCATGGTAATGGTTGAGGACCCAAAAGACATACAGTACATACACAGCAATGCAATTTGTGCTTTCACACACACACACACACACACACACACACTTCCTGAGGTTGTGGGTTTCGACAGACAATGATTAAAATGTTTATTTAAAAAACTGGAAAACCTCCTGCTTTCAGTTCACAAAAAAACCAAAAACCATATCAACAAATGATGAGGTTAAAGCGATGAAGTCATAAAAAAAAAAAAAGTGTAGTGTTAGGACTGAAAGTGAAAAATTGGTCAAATATTTCAAATCCACAACAAAATGCCTACAGAAATACTTAATAACCTCCTGCTTGTTCTCCATAACAAGTGTACTGTGCCCTAAAAATGCATACACTTAAACTTTGATGAAAAAAATAAGTGCTTCTATTAACATGTTTGACGTCACACCTGACTCCTGTTGAGGTTCTTCAGAACATTAATACATGCGTAATGACCAATAACATGTTTATGAACTTCAGTAAATTCTTTTTGGGGTAACGTGTGTGTGTGTGTGTGTGTGTGTGTGTGTGTGTGTGTGTGTGTGTGTGTGTGTGTGTGTGTGTGTGTGTGTGTGTGAGAGAGAGCATAGTAATGTCAATCCTACAGATATTTTCTTTGTCAAAAGCATTTGGAATCAACTAATTAACAACAAACGAGTTAACAGCATCCGTTTTACAGATCTGCACGCCTGATTTCTCTCTTCCTCTGGGTTACGCTGGCACATGAGCCTTTTGGGGTTTTTTATGTAGTCAGCAGGTGGCATCATTAGCCAGGGAATAAAATGAAAACTAATACCCTCGAGTCTAGCAATGATATCATAGCAGGGCTTACTGCCCCCCTGTCTGCTCTCTGTAACACGCTATGTAGGGGGTAAGGAGGTGTAAATTGGATGTTTCTTACTGTTGGTTTAGTTTTATTTGCACAGAATGAAAAAGATGTGTTGGGTTTGAGGCATAGGAAAACTGGTGCATGCCGCAGCACTACTTTTAAAACTAATTCGTGATGATGATGATCTGTTTGAAACATGCCAAATACTCATCAGAGCAGAAAGTCAAGAATCCAAAGCTGAGTACACATCAAACACTGTATATTCACATTGTACAGCACAATGCTAATTATTGTATGGCTGATTCTTTAGAGAGTGTAATCGTAGCGCATGACTGGAGTCTCTGGAATGGTTCAAATACCGCTGTACGAGAACAAGCCAGCAAATACTGAGTATAAAGCTGTCACAGGAACCCGCAGGGCAAGAAAAATATTTGACTGTTTCAGAGTCTATTGAACCATGATTTCTCTCCCATGGTACTCTCAATAAGCATGATAAATAAAACAAGGAAGTAAATTTAACGCTTGGCTGACCTCCACGACATTTCACGTGTCACTCCTGGCCTCATGTATATCAAAACAATACATCCTACTCCCTCTTTTAACCCTCCAAATGCAGTCAGATTGCATGGTTCAGGGGCCTCGGATACATATGGTGTAGCCATGTATGGATAATCTGTCTCTCTCTCTCACACACACAATTAAAATACACCATTTTTGCACCGCAATCACTATTTTTCTCTTTGCCTCACATCCAAAAAGCTCACATCGAAAAATAAAAAACAGTTTACCTCAGCCAACTTTGATCCCATTAAAAAAAATTATATTACCCTAGTATCTGAGATCACATAAGTCTCATAGAAAAATAGGGGAGCAGAAGACGTGTGTGTGCCAGTACCCCGCAGTGATGGCCTGATTATTTGCAGATGGGTGGTGGGGAAGACTTGCAGCCGGAATAAAGGTCCCCCCCCACATGCCATGCATATGATTACACCTAAGATCATGTATGTTAGGCCCATTACTCCTTCCTGTTTTAACTTAGATATTTACATGTCTTGCAGTAGCACAATATGCAGCTCATTTATTTTCTCTAAAAAAGGTGATAGGGCTTGTACAGAACTCTGCAAATCCACTCTTCCCTTAACTATAGAGGGTCGTTTGGAGTGAGCTGTTTATTTCTGTTTGCTAATAACACTAGTAAACAGGCTAACTATGAACTGGCATCATAGCGAGTAAACTGAAATCATATATCAAGCTAACCATTTGAACTCAGTTACCTGGCAAGGCTGATATGACACTTATCACTCAGATGCTACGTTCAAACAAATACAGACCATCTGTGGGCTATTATTATTATTATTATTATTATTATCGATGACTCAAATGTATTATTATTTATTAATCTATGACCTATTAAATAATCTGTTAGATGGACAGCTCCTCATAATGGTCATTAATTATCCTAGATTTTGGACCTCCACCAAGTCAGGATATTACAGCTCCTGTTCCTGAATGTTAATAAACACCGAATATCTTTTATGAAGCAAATTTATGATTGTTATAATTATTCTGAGATGATATGCAGAAGGTAGTGGGGAAGATTCACACAGGTCTTTTGTTTTTTTTCTTTCTCCTGAGCTGAAACCACCAGCAGCATCTAGAGGAGATGTGGATGCAGCACAAATTAGACTTTAAAACAGACTCTGGCTGCAGTGATAACACTGAGAAGTCCAGCATCCCAGTAGACAGTTCTTTCATTTCAGATTTATAGGAATAAAGGAAGAACAAACATAGTCGAGCAAACCTAAACACGGTACACTTTGGAGATACACATTAACATGCTTGTAGGTCTTGATGGTACGTGTATTGTTACTTTTTGCGTGGTTGTGATGGAAGGGTGGCAGAGGAACGACTTCTGTTGTCTACATGGTTAAATCTATGTCACAGTTTATCGGTCCACTTCGGTAAGTAGTGTAGACACCGGTATCATAAATCAACCAGGTTTTCCTTCACGTGGAGTCAAATCCTTGAGTCATTCAAGAAGTGACTGCTAGACTTGAAACAGCATGCTTAAAGTGATTACTTTTTCATTTTACACCTAAATGTACATCCCAAGATAAACGTCTGAACTGGAATGAAGTACGTAGACATCCACCTTCCATGTGACATTACTGTATGTATGTCGTAAAGTTAGGAGGAATAGCCAGTGGAAGCAGCAGTTCCTGGACACACAACATACAAACCAAACCAAACCAAACCAAACCACACTGGAGACAAATGTTATCTTCCATGGGTGGGACTTTACACCAAACAAACCCCATGGTTTTTAACCTATTTGTGTGAGGCAAAGTTGACAAGTGATGAGAATTGGATGCACACTTATCTTATCCTAACTGTCTAATCTTCTAAACAACCGAACAGGAAAGTGTAGCGAGCTCTGATGAGATTTGGGAACGTGGTGATCACTGGTTAGCTCCAAGTGTGTGCACTGACCTGATGTGAACTGTTTGTCCAAATGATATTGAAGATCATAAACTAGTCATATCCGAAGTGAGGAAATTCTTGCCCTGCTTCAGAATGAAATGTGAGGTGAAATGGTGCTGGAATAAGACCAGGTTATGCGCGATGCTCGTATCTTTACGCACTTTTACGCGCAGGCACACTGGCGCTCGAGTCAGCAGTAGAAACTGAATCACAAGTTAGAAGTCAGGACGCATGCATTTATTTTCCTTTCCATCAATCAAAAAAAAAAAACTAGTTATTGGACACTAGCTACAATACAGCCTAGATAGACAGATATATATATATATATATATATTTAACTCTACACCCAAATCCAAATTTCTCCAGGGATGCCCTGGAGTGAAATGTAGCTTTGGACTAAGTACAACATGGAAGCCAGATCCACACGGGTTTAGTTTTTTGCCTAAAATGAATACCCGTCTCCAACTGAAGTGTGTGAACAGAAACCCTGGTGTGATTTCCAGTCTGCTTTACCTCTTTTGTTCCTTCTCCAGCGATGCGCCTGCGTCTGGCAGTGACTGTAGTCCATGCAGTTCAACACGATCAAAGCAAAGGAGAAGAGTCGAAACTGCATCTGGGCGGCTGTGCGTGATCTCTCCACTCAGTCAGAAGTGCCAAACGTGTCAGAAGTGTATTGGTTTGTTTCTCTCTCTTTGTCTTTTGCCGTCCACAGGGTCCGTGTTGAAGGGTTTTTTGCCTACAGATTGCTCCTGGAAAGGACTGTGAAGTTTACAAGTCCATACTTCAACGTGTCGCTCATCAGACGGGGAAGAGTTTATCATCAGCGCCTAAAGTCATGTTTATAGCCGAAGCGTGTTAAAAAAAAGCGCACAGTGCTCCGGGAGCCTATGGAAAGAGTTCGAGTGATTATAGAGCTCGAAAGCAGTGCAAGACAGTGAGCCGTGCTTGGATAGAACAGCCGAAATCGGAGGATGAAGCCTCGTTATTATTCATCAGCAAAACAATCATTTAGCGCACGCAGCGCACTTTATAATACATCAACGTTAAAGCGTGGCACCGTTCTGTCTTTACGCAGCGCAGATCACCAAACCACATGTTCGGCCAAACGTGGAAAGCAGGATACCTTCAATACATGCACAAGATGACATAAAGCTACCTGGGAAATAAAGACAGCAAGAATGAGAAGGAAAATAAAGAGGGGGAGAGAAGGAAGAGTCCGATCCGGGGGAAAAAAAAAACTAATATCAAGTTCCTTCAGAAGGCCATGGAGTTTGGACACAGAGCATCCCTGTCGCTGGGGAAAAGTTTGCCACTCCAAACACCGTCCTGGATCCGTTATTCACAGCTCATCACTCTCTCTCTCTCTCTCTCTCTCACACACACACACTCTCTCTCTCTCTCTCTCTCTCTCACACTCACACACGCGCGCACTGTGCGCTCGGAAGCTGAAGCACTCGCTCTTCACGATCCGCGGGTTCTAAGAGAAAGAAAAAAGAAATAAAAGCGCCTCTGGGTTCTTTCTTTCTTTCCTCCGTAAAACACCACCACCACCCAGCCTATGTGGAACACCTGAAGCTCGTTAGTGATCGTGAAGCCGTGTGTCCGCCTGCTCAGCACATCCAGGCTCCGGAGCGCTGCTGATGGGGAGCTGAAGCTCAGTGGTGCTGATGCTTGGGACGCTTTTACTATATAAGCTCAGAGCTGCTGTCACGTGGAGACTCCCAACATCTTGGTGGGGCTTCTTTTTTTTTTTTTGGAAGCCCCACCATCCAGAAGAGGGGTGTTTTTCACTTACACACACACACACACACACACACACATTTCCAAGATGCCATGAAATCTGCCAGGTCTAATAGAAATTACTTAATGAGCAAGCTCTGGGTCCTAGTGCAGCTCATATACTTATTAAAAATAAACAAACATATTCTACTGCATGTCTTTCTTTGCTTGCACCCTACACCTAAGGACCTAATAACTTCGTTTTCCTGATGACCATCTTTCCCAGATTGAAGTTGCACAAATTAGGTGTGTTTATTAGAGCTTACACAGCTGGACATTCCACTACCACTGTTACATTATATATATATATACCTCACAGCAAGAAGGTCCGGGTTCGAGCCCCGTGGGCGGCGAGGGCCTTTCTGTGTGGAGTTTGCATGTTCTCCC
>JAODVO010000024.1:42955505-42970304 GCA_025400055.1 Notarius lentiginosus | reverse complement strand
AATGTTAACATGAGGTTGAAATATCCTTCCTTTGAAACCAGATTATTATTATTATTATTATTATTATTATTATTATTATTATTATTATTATTATAAAGGGTTTCAAATAGAATAGAAGTGACTCTTAATGGTCAGGTGGTGGAACAGTGGGAAGCAGCTCTAGGGTCTCTGATTCAATCTTGAGATAAAGACCCTGGGTGGAGTTTCTGGATAAAGTGGTTTCTAAAATTAAGTCAATAAGAAGCCTGAAGAAGAATCTTTGAAAAAAACAATTTTTCTAGATGTGTTGTTCTGCTGGTGAAATCTAGAAACCCATGTAAGATTTCAGGTTATTAGCAATTCAAAGCAGTGAAATAAAAGCTAGTTTGTCTATGCTGCTTTTGCATGTGCTGAGTTGGATGCTTGTATCTGACAGGATCTAGAGTAAAGACAGATGCAGTATATCTGAATTTCATTCTTTAAAGGCTGCTGCATATCTCAAAGAACAGGACGCACAACAATTTTCTTTAGTCAGGTAATTTTTTTCTTGAGTTTACTTTTTTGTACTATCAAGGCAAATTTTCCATTCTATTCCATGAGTTTCACTTATTTCCTGTATTTTTGCATATTTTACAATTAAGTACATTTATTAACCTTAGTTTTTTTTAGTACAAACAAATTCATGTATCCTGTTATTTTGTGCCTCTCTGAACATAATCCAGCAGCCTTAGTTTTTGTAACTCTATCATGAATAAAACTAAAGACAAAGTAAATTTAAGTTCAGGTTAAACTAAGCATGCTGAAATATATCTGCTGTCTAAAACACTCGAAATAGTTCTCAGTTTGTATGCAGCTTTCCACTAATTCACTTTGAATTACAGCAACTAACTTTGCAGGATGTGCAACATGGGTTTTCAGCTTATAGTTTATGGGGTCTCTCTCTCATCCCCTCTGTCAGAGAAGAGGAAAATTTGGCATGAAATGCACTCAGGTCTGAGAAGTTTTAAATGTATATTTACACCCTATTGCAACTCATGGGGACTGTTTTCCACCAGCTAATGAGACTCTAGAGCAAGGTTCACTCTGTTATTTCTGGCATGTACCAGCTGGTCACATAGACACCTCTCTCTCTCTCTCTCTCTCTCTCCCTCACAAACTCACTCTCAGTAGCTCAGTGCAAATAACAAACAAGAGGAAATACATCATCCCTTTTAATTTAAGAGCCAAGCAGAGGTCTGCCAAAGTTAACACGAGGCAATGTTAGGTAATGATCAGCAAATGTGTATTAAGTTTCATTGAGCATGAAGTCACATTCCTCTTGTTTAGCCCCAACATGGCAGTATCTTAACTGTGCAGCAGTGATGGAGAGGATGCTGTTTATGAGAACATCTAGAATTGAAACAAATAAAGCTGGATGCTTTCTGTAATTCTGTATGAGACTTCTACACCTAAAGGTCAGGCTGTGCGGGCCAGTACCATGTGACCAATTCTATCCTGTAATCACTAAAAGCCCTCAGTTCTACCATAAAGGAGTCAGACTTTCCACTGCTTTATGGATGCTGAGTGCTACAGTCAATATAATCTGCTCAGGTGTCATGTGTGCCATCATGACTCAATTGAAGCCATCTTTAACTCACTCTCAAACTACAGCATAACTGAGAACTGTTGATGAACTGGTGAGGTCTGACCAACATAAGACCGAAATATAAGCCTGGCGTGTTTATGTTATTGCTGATACTAAGGCACTCACTGTCTTGTTCTTTGGCTTGCCTTAATTTGCAGTTTCTCCCTTTGAAGTGTGGTACACATTTATATTTCCTGACTGTGAGGCCTGAGCTGCAGACACTCCCAGCATTTGCCCACTGATGCTGCAATCGGATAGCACATGTTTCCATGTGGGCCTTGCTCAGGCCCTCCTCAGATGATAAAAAACACAAGCGGAGAGGATTTGTGCGGCGAACAGGGCTGCAGAGAGGCCCCCGAGCGGCCCAGACACCGCCGCAGGGGCTTCTGGCACACCCTGGCAGCAGAATGGTTTCAGTTAAGAATTTCAGTAATCACTTTTAGGAGTGTAATATATAGCTGACCTTTGGCAGCGACACACGACCCCCTGCTCCCCCGGCGATTTGATCAAAGGAAGCGGTGGTGGCTGTGCAAACAGCGCTATCAGTGAACTCCAATGGATTTACTGCCTGCTTCTTCTCTCTTGTCTCTGTGGAGTCGTGTGCTGATACTGGCAGAAAAGGAGGTTTCGTCTTACAGGATCTCACCCTCCCCACCTGAATTTACAGCCCTGATCACAGCCAGCCCCGTCTTCGGCTTGTGCAGTCCACCTCTCATCAGCAGAAAATAGGCAGTTTACTTACAGCAACTTGGAAACAAATGGCTACTACATGGCCCACAAACTTCAGTGAGATACAAACAGTATTGAGTGTCAGAGAAGACGAGATGTCAACATGGAAAAGTGAGGGGCAGAGTTAAGGTTTATGCTCCAGCTCAGGGGGAGATGCTACAGAAGGGAATGCGAAAAAAGCAGAATATAGTTAATCATGTCTAAAGGGCGCAGCAGCAGGAGGGAGGGAGAGTGCATGACCTGTGTATCTCAGCAACTGCTGCGTCCAAAAGCTGGTATGGAACCAGGTGTTATGCAAGCCATTCACACCAAAATGAAGTGCACACATCGTGTGAATAAGCAGTAGATTATTATGACAACTTGTGTCAATTCAACAAGTCACTCATGTACCATATATACGAATATATTCCAACTATCTCTTAAGGACACAAGGAGGAAAGATTCCAGCGCACACTGTAAATTTCATCTTCTATCAATTCCATGTTGGAGATTTATTGCCAACATTTCACATGAGGCTCTCAGTTGTGGACAGATGACACAATAAAAAGACATACAGTATCATCTTACTCTGATTTAATATGGCCATAAATCATACATGACCTGCTGTTTCATCAGACTATCTCATTTTTAACTCCCTATCAAATCCATCCATCTTTTTCTATGGTTTACATCTGGACATGTTTCATAGTTCTGCAATAACACAACAACACAAAACTGTATATTGCAGTGGAATAGAGTATTTGTAAGCATAATTTAAAGTCCCTTATAGACTTGTGTTCTATTATGCACTGCTTATACAAATCCCCATAGTTGTTTTACATTGAACGATATATAGTTATTAATGAAAGTTATTAAAATATGAAAACATGAAGAGAATTAAAGCAGGAGCAAATGTGTTCGTGCAGTGTGTGTGTGTGTGAGACCCATAACTCGTCAGTAAAATACAGTGTTTTATTGATCTCCAAACCACCAGTGGATTCAAATGAATGATTTAAAACATCAATACAACAAAACAAGAGCAGTAAAAACATCAGTTGGGAACAAGAAAGAAATATAAAAATATGATTAAATGTTCTCCCACTTGGTTGAACATATGTGAAGATTTTCAAGATGTCTCGATGTCTGTTCTGTCTGATCTATCTGACTGCAGTACATTCATCAGCTATAGCAAACATCAACCACCTGGTGGCATAATAATACCAAATTGTCACGTTGATTCTGGGAACAAATTCCCCCCATCATGCTGATTATTATTTTCATCAATTTTGGATTTCTGTATGATAAAGGTGGTATGAACCTCAGCATCTGAGCACTGTAGATTAAATAATAATAAACATATTACCAGTGTCATATTACAATAGAGTAGATGATAAAAATGTAAGTAAGAAAATAAATAAATAAAAACACCTGCACTGCATTTATAGGATGGCATGGCTAGGAGTGTTTATTTGACTCATTTGATTACAATGTGTGCTGTGTCATTAAAAGTCCACAGGATGTCCTGTGTTTTTATGAGCGTCTTAGTCAAACGAGAGGGGGAGACAACAGAACTGTTTCCTCATTCTGCCACAAGAGCGTAACCACCTCAAATTATGACCATCCTGGAAAACAGCAGGAAAAAAGAAACACAGGAAAAGATGCATCTTTCTTTCTCTCTTTCCCATCAGAAACATGACCTAGATACTATGAGCTCCTTACGGGTAGGTCGTGTAGGTGTTAGCGTTTTACAGCCTTGTGTGAAATCGTTAGCGCTGTTTGATGAGTCTGATAGCAGCTCACGATTGACGTCATTAGTGTAAAACAGCAGGACTATGTCTGTACAGGTATGTGTCTAGAGTACAGTCAAAGTGATTCACCTTGTTCTTATGTGAACTCTCTGGGCCTAATTAATGCATTTCACTTCACAGCTGTGAAGGAATCGCATCATCGGCCAATGAAAATAATAAAGCAGGAAAGAGTATGATATATTACATGCAACACACGATATAGCAGTTCTGGAGTTTGAGTAAGTCCAACTCAAATCAGTTGCGTTGACCTGGCCGCAAGCTGCTTCATTAGCCTTTTCCTTCCTCTACTCCCACCCTGACATCTGGCTGCCACAAGGTAAGTTAGAAGTGAAAACACCTTGAATGTTACCCCAGAGACAGCTTTCTCCTGAAGGCCAGGTAAGTGGAGTGTGTTCTCAGGCTGACTCAGGCCTCCACACTCGGCCGGTTAGCAGAGGAATCAGCTGAGGCTCATGTGGCCGGCCTGGCTGCGCTCCCCACGACCCTGCAGGGCTGAGCCACTTGCTAACCCCGACCCAGAGCACATTCCTGCATTATTTCCAAAGCCTCAGCCATGCTGGTGATGCTTACACACAATACTGTTACACTCAGTTCACACACACACACGCTCCTTACCTTCACCTATTGCTCCTTGTTAACTACCCACCTCTCACTTATTTGATTTATTCAAGACAGTTACAAACAATTAACAGTATACCAGAATATATTTGCATTAGTCTTGCATTATACACAAACTCATATGAGCACATGCACACAAGTTCACCTGAGTCTCTAGTGTACTACACACACACACACACACACACACATGTGCGCGCACACACGCACACAAACTCAGCACACACCCTTTTCCTCCAGACTACCATCAGAATGAGCCAAGCACAGCTGTCAAAACCTCTGCACTTCCAGCACGACTGAGGCGAGACAGGCGGGGTGAGAAGAACAGAGAGTGAGCCCAGCACCATGCGAGCACGCACACACACACACACATATAGAATGCTGTATCATGGACGAGATGAAATGACTCCCTGGGACCTTAGCTTAGGATCCACCTCAAAAGGGCCTCTCTCTCTCCTCATCCAGTCACGCTCAGCAGAGTGTACACACACACACACACACACACACACAGAGCTCAGTGCTCCAACTCCACCCTGCTCCTCACACATATGCTGTTGGGTCATGTATGCACTCTCGTTTGCACATACGTATTCCAATCCCGGTCAGCAGGATCATGCTCAGAGGCCTTGTGTTCAATTTCCTTGTGTTTTCATTGTGGAGATTTATATAATAACATACTTATGTCCACTTGATGTGAAAAATATATAAATATCAGCTCTGTATACTGATCAATATGTGTATAGCCTGTTTTATGGTTCTTATTATTACATGTTAATGACTTTTTGCTAATAGCTACAGTATGTTTGGTATTGACTTTGATACAGTTCATACTCTTGTGCAATATGTTGATCACATTTGAACCTTGCTACCACTTCCAGGCAGTCACAGGGAATCTATTCTAGACATTTCCTGCTAATGCATGAATATTACATAGCACTGACGCCATTTTATTATTACATATAATAAACCCTTCAAAATAATTATCCCGAATGTCTTCAGGCCTGTGGCCAAAGTTCAGTCCAAACTCTGGCCATGTAAGAATCTTGCTAAAGCAGGTTGGATTACTAACTTAAAAAGGCTATGGGTCTTTATTCCTTTCTCTTTTGTTGTATAACAACTCACCACAAACATGCATCTCTAATCCCACTCCACCCTGTTGTCTTAAACGAGGCGCGAGGAATGCGTTGGACACTTCAGATTTGCCACCGTGCAGCTGGGTGACGTTGAGCCAGGAATTAGAGCACTGCCTGACTGGTGCTTATTGTAGCCATGAGGGGATGTGCTCAAAGAACTCTAGGATGCAAGAGAATGTGTGATCACATCAAATCAGACCCCAGAATTTAGTCATGCAGAAATATTCTCAATTGTATTTTGAAATTGCTACAAAAAAAATTAAGGATTGAAAAAAGCCCAGTTTAAAAAATAAACCCACTGGCATTTCATTTGGAGATTTGGTTTGCAATTCTCACTTGACTGTATTGGATGGCACCTACTTAAGGAAAACATGTTTTTCTCATGTTAGTGTTAGTGCAAGGAAATGGTGTGGTTTCACAATTTCAAGATTGTTATGGAGATCTTTAGTTCTCCCACCACATTAAGTGGTTATGGTGCGCACACAGGCCCTCTGAGACCATAGAAACATACACAGTGGTTTTAACGTTGGGCACATGCCAAGACAAATGGCTGCTTCAGGTGAAAACAAACCTTGGCCAGAACTGCTTTTTGTATTCCAGGGGAGGAGGGTTACTTTCTATAACAGTCTTACTCCAGTGCAGCCTTCAGTGCTTGAACACGTTCAGGTCTTGTGAATTCACCAAAATGAGGAAATCATTTCAAAATACTGCTCTACAAATAAAAACAGTTCATAGGTGTTTCAAAATTTAAGGGGAACAACCTCTTTAAAGCCATTAGTGCTCGTCTCCACGCTCTATTTGTGACATTAAGTGATGGAAACTGAGGAAAACTGACTGAGGATTTGTCAACCATAAAGCAAAACTTAACAAGGAGGGGGGGAAAAGAACACAAATGGAAATTTTCACATTTTCTGTCCACCCCCAAGTTTAAGGTCATCCTGACTGGCTTTCACCTATAACTGACCATAGCTGGCGTAATACCATATAAATACTGGCTATACCCTGAATAGCTATAAATCCTGAGGAGAGAACTTTACCTCTGCTATTTCACAGGGTCATTTCCCTGTGTGCAGTTTCATATTCAAATATTCACTTTTTATGAGCAACCAAAAGCTTGTTACAGTCTTCTATGGGGAATGTAAGTTAGATAAATCCCCATATCATAGCAGCACTGGTTCCACTTAGTGCTTCCTTATTGCAAAATCTCAAATACTAATTACACACATAAATCTATACAATAAAAGATTGAACAAATCCATGAGCACCTTTTATTAAGAATTTATACAAGTTTGTATATCAATCATTGGATGAAGCAGCTGTAAATTAATTTCTAACTCTCAATATTATGTGATAGTAAGATGACACAACATCTTGGTTTAGTGTTTACATATAAGACGACACTACGTCTTAGTGTAATCCCGACATTTCTGTCTGTTCGTGATGCTATCAGCTTCTTGACTGATCTGATACTCGTCACCTGTGGCACACCTGAGGGGGTATAGGTGAAAGGGGTTAAATGGATTCAATTAAGAGAACAATTGGTTTTGTCACACAATTAACAGCTCAGGCTTACTGAATGCAAAAAGAGCCCGGAGGACCACAGCTAAGGATCTCAAGCATTCCGTCAATCTGGCCTGCCTGCTCCCCTGCAGACCAGCAGAACTCCAACTGGGAGCTGTAGGGAGCTGCGCTCTACCACTCCACGCCCCCACCCCATGACCAACAACCTGTCTGACCTGTCAGTTTCCCTCACTTGGTGGGAGAGCTGGTTGGTCACACTGTGATTTCATGCTACAGAAATGGGCTCATACGTAACTTAAGCTTCCTCTGACAAGGCCAATAATCAGTCAAGCCATCAACGGCATCTCTTACAGTGACCTTATGTGAAACATCATATTAAATACTGCTCAATGAGGGTACAATTTTTACTAGGTGCCAAATATATTTTGCCTGCTTAGATTCAAAACACAGCCACCTCCATCCACTTTCTTTACTCCCCCTAAACTCCGCAGAGCACTGGAGAAGTGAATAGAGGATCAGAAATGGACATGAACCATATCAAAGAAGCAAGGTTAGAAAGTTAATCGGCACTTTACTCAGCTTTCACAAAATGCTCAGCTGAATGGTCTTTTAATCCTTTAAAAACTTTCTAACTGTACATACACAGTCTGTTTCGAGATTAACAGATGAATTAAACTTTAAATCTGCTTAAGTGGTGAAATCTTTGTCACATGAAAAAACATTTGTAACCCAGCACAGTAACAGTAATGCTATGCCATGCATCATTCACAGAGGATTGTCCTAAGACTATCTGATGCATGACGTTTTCAAGTTGCACAGGTGGAACTGATTAAGGTTCGACTTGGTGAGTTTTAACACAAGCAAAAGTGAGAAAGGTCTGATATACATACTTTCATTGCTCTCCTAAGAGTTACGCAGGCCTAAATAGCCCATTTATCCAGGTATGTGTGTCCAAGTTATTTCACAGTGAATAAACATGGACAAAGTGAGTGTTTTATGGCCGTCTCTGTGTTAGTTAACTGTAAATAGCTTGCAGCTATTGGTCTTTTGTCTGTAGCTTTGTATATATACTGCATGTGCTCTCTCTTTTAGGAATGTTGAATGTTAAATTATGGTCGTTGTGATTGTTTTAACTTATTTGAGTTCATAAAATAGTACACACTATTGTCAGCTATATTCGTTAGTATGGGGAAAACTAACTAACAGCATTTGTGTCAATCTGTTTACGCTTAAGGCACACAACAAAAGGTCACAATGAGTTTGACACTATGATATGTCATCCCTTAGGAGAATGACTTTTAAACCACGCTCTCTCTTTGGCATGCATTCCAATCTTCCTCTCGTTAATTAATCCTTCCTTCTCTTTCCTTTCCACCTAGTTCTCATCAGGGCTTGCATATAGAAAAATAAGATGTATCCACTGGGATCTCCTCCACATCAGACTAAAAATGTCAATCACCAAGTTTGACTTTTGCACCTGGCTTGCAGGAACATTTGCGCCATTTCCAAATGATCTGATTCACAACGTTTCCTTTAGCTGTGCCTAATTGTTTCCAGTTGTAATTAAAATAGCTTAGGTCCTTTCTTTCCACGTAAAGAGAATAGGCTCTCGTCTCTCAGACAGCCTTGTGTAAATATGCTCCACCTGGCCAGAGGAGCACCTTTAGAGGAATCAAAGCATTCCTAAAAAGCAGGCAGTATGTTACATCCCCCATGTTCAGGCTGTGCATGCAGCGCTGTGTTTGCAAGCCAGTTAGATGAGGTTTCCTCCGCTGCCTGATTGACCACGATGGGCTTTTTTACACTCACCGCACGTGTTGTTCCTGTCCCACACCCGCACTGCATCATCAGGCTTTTCAGCACCTCGACTTTATTTGGCTCTGACTCAGACCTCTTCCTCCAGGGTGAATTAGGCAATCTGATGGAAAAAAAAGAGATCTGCCTGTTTCTTTAGGAGACCATGCTGTGGAATTTATTGTCACTTAAGACTATACTTCACTTGGACCTTAGAAAAACGATAGCTTAAATTAAGTTGGGGTAATAATATGTGCCTTATGCAAGAAAGAAATTTTGGGCTTCTGTTACAAGTAAAACAGTTGGGTTGTTTTTTTCTTTTTGTTTTTTGTATTCACAGGTTTATAATACAAGAACAGTGTGTATTAAATAATAGCCATTTCATATATATAATCCATAAGTACTTGGACAGTGTTGTGCTGTTGTAAAGACACACTTTTCGTAATTTTGCCTCTGTTCAAAACCACAATGGATTTCAAATAAAGCAATCAAGATGTGGTCGAAGTCAGCGGTCGAAGTCAAGAGGTTTCACAAAAATATTGCATTAACCATATTGGAATTACAGCATTTTTTTTTACATCATCCCTCCATTTTCACAGGCTCAAAAGTAATTGGACTATTCACTGATAAGCAGTTTCATGGTTGGTTTGGCCTGTTTCCTCATTATTTAAGGACAAATTAAGGAGATAAAAGCTCTGGAGTTGATTCCAAGCGTTGAATTTGCATTGATAGCTGTTCATAGAAGCTGTCCAAAAAGGTGTCAATGCAAGTGAAGGAGGCCATTAGACTGAAGAAGAAAAAAAAAACAGTCCTAAAAGAGAGAGTACAAACTTTAGGAGTGGCCAAAAACAAGCAATCTTGTTAGTCCTGCAAATTACTTTGACCCAACTGCAAAATAAGCATTTCACATCAGGTAAAAGATGATCCCTTATTATTAATAAAAACATCACCTATACATTATGAGTCAATTATGGAAAATGGCTTGTATACCGGTAATATAATCTACTGCTGTGCACTTTGCTACCTAGTGACCACCAACTTTTCTGTCTAATACACTGTACTGTGTAACCATTTACTTCTGTGGCATAAAGCAAGATAATGCCTATAGGGGGCAGTGTTCACTCTCAGCAGTTCACTCACAGGTGAGTCCTTGGGTCACTGCAATGACCACAGACTTTCCACTGCACACTACAGCAGTCCACACTCACTCCTGCTCAGTTTTCCCTTTTCAGCCCTCTCCTGCTCTAACACCACCATAATAGCCACTACATAGGAGGGCACTGAAGTATTTAGAAATACTGAACTTCAACCAGGCCAAGAGGCATTTGAAAGACACTAATGTAAGGGGCTGAGTCCTAACATAAACAACATTTATCACATGAAAGTTCAGGCGGGCCCATTAGGCTGACTTGAAGAAAGGGCACTCCTGCCTGGACGCACTAATGGCCCAGCTGCTTCATCTGGCTGCTCTGTGCGCCTCGACTGATTCACGCTCCACAACCCAATTTGGACTTCTCAGTCACCTTATCATATACATCTACGTCTACATTCCCGTGCTCCATCCCTCTCTTTTTTGCTTGCTTTTTTTAGGCATAGACAGAGAACTATCTAATTCAGGAATATGATCTAATATGAATGTTTCTACAGTCTATGTGGCAAAAGCACATCTTAATATAGCAACAATTTAGCACATAAGTCATAAATTATTAGTTTTGGTTACCTTTTATTGACATACTAATTGACATATTTATTGCCATCTGTATTGCTATTTCCACATTGTATAAATTGAAATTAGAAAAAAGTAACAATAAATTCTTTGTGCAAAGGTCAAACTGCATCTGTCAAAGGCCTATGGTGAATTTTCTGTATTTTACATAATGAAAAGGTTGATTTGAGGAGGGGGGGTAGTTGAACTCAATAACCCAACACATAAATTGCAATGTCCACAAGATTATTACCTACTACACACATTCAACTAAGACCATGGATTTTGGTCATGCAAGGGTTTTCTGCTTGTATACTGTTCAGTGTTGGTCAGTGCTGTTGTCATAAAAGATATTGCATGGTTTAAAGAGTCTAATGTATGTCGGCACATTTGGCTAATGCTTCATTTATTTTTTTTATCAATTTGATGTACAGAGAGTATTTTAACTGAGTATTTTGATTAAGAAATGTAATACCTTACCACTTATTACAGAATGGATCTCTCTCTCTCTCTCTCTCTCTCTCTCTCACACACACACACGCACACACACACACTATCTTTGTAAGGACCTTCCACTGACAAAATTACCAGTGCAGCTAATTAATGCTATGCTACATCTAACCCTTAATTAAACACCTTAATATCATTAAATAAAAGGCTCTAGGTTTAAATAAAAGCTACAGTTTTTGTATATAGAAAAGCATTCATTTTTTCTTTTGGGGACCAGCCAAATGTCCCAACAAGGTCAAAATTGTCAGATATTCCTATTCCAATTGGTCCTGACTGTGATATATCGTAAAAACACGCCTCTAAACACAGGCATTGAAGTGATATTAAGGCAACTGAGTAGCCAGAGTTAATAATACATAATTCAGGGAAACATAAGCTAATTAGGCTTTTGCCTGTTCTTTTATTTTGTGTTGGTGATTATTTTTACACATCTGCACATAGAGATTATAGAGATAGAGATTTTTTAATAGAGAAGTGTCTTTTAATTAATAAAAAATAAAGAAAAAACCCATTGAATTAGAAGGTGTGTCCAACTTTTGACTGGTACTGTGTGTTTTTATAACAGTCATGAAAGCTACATAAATATTTATGATTATTTCAATTTTCTGATTTATTCCATTTGCCTGCCTGTCAACTCACAATCCTTTGTTTTCTTCTTACCTTTTGTGTGTTCACTTACTTTCTCTTTGTCTTGTGAGGGCTCAGTGGTCTGAAACTGTTTGTGTGTGTGCATGTGAGTGAGTGACACACTCTTACATGGGATTTGTAGAGGTCATCTAGGCTTTTGGTTTAAAGCCAGACGTACTATCTTGTGACCCTTTTTCTCGCCAGCCACATTTTAGATTATAGGTGACTGCCAAAACAAGTCAGTTATCAAGTTTGAAACTTTGATTGTCCTTATAGCTGTTTCTGTTCTTTTTAGAGAGTACACACTTACACAAAACCTCAAACACACTCTGCCAATCCGCCTCCTTCTTCCTCGGCATGGAGTCATCTCCCCACCACAAGCACAGGAATGAGAGAGGATGCATGACTTCAAAAGCCATTACTGATCAGTCTAAATACAGATTGTGCACGCAAAGTTAGTCTTCTTGTTTCTCTCTCTCTCACACACACACACTCCTGAACTATGTTTGGAGCCTTATGAAGAAAACACATCACATAGCGAACGGTCATAAACATGCAACATTTCCATCCCTGCATCGTAATTTTACAAGGGAGAAAGTAACGTAAATAGACATAGATGCTAAAATGAACTATTGATGGCATGAGGAAATCTTTTACAGTGTCTTGTAATAATAAGTTGGATTATATAATAAAGGATATATCTGTGATTTTACTTTAGTCTTCGATTTAGAGGACTACTGGACCATGCTAATACTAATAACCTATTCTCTATGGCCTCAGATGCATCTGATTTTTGGCCTGCTTCCAAAAAAGAAATAGACAACTGACAGCACTTTATTTCAGATGAGTTATTAAATATGCTCAGCTGGCCTTCTGGGCCTTTGAAGTTCGTGAACAGATGCACAGAACATTTCGAACATTTTCGATTCTGCTTTGCAGGGCACCATTATTTACTGTCTATATAAAATATGGTCTTTTAAAATGGGTAGTAAACCATCTTTTATGGCAGCATTATCCTAGCCCCTACTGTGAAAATGCTGCATTTACTTTTCAAATGAAGCTTGCTGGAGTTTGGGCTAGGCTTTCTGAATCCAAATAACAGAGCAGATTAAATTTACAGTAATCTTCTGAGTTAGTCTGACCTGATTTGGAGTAAAACACCACTAAAATCCAAGAAGGATTGAGTTCTTTTACATCACCTTGTGAAAATCAATGTTATATTACTGATGACCCTTTGTCTTTAACCCTTAAAAGTCTCCGATAGTGTTCAAGCCATGAAAGATCATGTTTTATATATTGTTTAATTATGTGGTGTAGAGACGTGGTTTAAATTGCATATTGTAACAGAGATCCATGGCTTGGGGTGGGGGGGTGGGAACCATAATTCCATATCTACTCATACTGTTTAACGTTAAAGACAAACGGGCTTTTTTGTTTGTTTGTTTGTTTGTTTTGGTTACACTCCACAAAGGTTTTGGATGTTCATCTATTCTCAGTTTGATTTTCAAGATTTCTTGACCAATTATATTCTTTATCATATCATAGGAATCAATCGTGTTGCGTCCATCATGCACTGCCGCTTTGTCTAATTTTGCACTGCATGTTGTCAGGTGTGTTTCACTGTTGTCACTTCTGTAATATTGCACCAAGGCCCTGGAAAACACTGCTTCATTCTACTGTATACTCTATATGGCTAGAATGGCAATAAAGCTCTCTAATCTCTCAAACTTTAATTATAAGCATTCAATCCATACACCAATCATAAATATGGTCATTGAGCAACAGGTTTGTATGCATCATCAACTTATCAGTACTGAAAAAAATATTTAAAATATTACATATCTATTTAAAATAGGGGCATTTTTATTAAAACTAGCTATCAAAACTGGCCAATGAAATATTGGCAAAAAAACTCATATTATATATATATATATATATATACAGCCTCTGTCAATCGATGTCAACTTTGGGTTTATCATCTCTCGGTTGCTGTGTTAGAGCATCTTTATTGGTGGCTGAAGAGACCGATTCTGGAATGGCAGTCATGACTGCAGACATCACACTTGTATGTGGACACTTGTATATATGTATATTATATGGACACGAGTGTTTTACTGGGAAATACACCACTCGTATTTTTCATACAAGCTACATCCAGGACATGGAGATCCAAAACCGTGACATAAATCTCTAAATGTCACCCGCGAGAAAATCAATGAATTGTTTTTATAAATTTGGGTACTTTTTGTTTGTGAAAGTGTCTATATAATAAAAAGAAAATCACATGTTGGCTTGAAGATATGAAGTTTATCTTCTCATGTAGAAAAATTCACATTTTTCATATAAAATACATTGTGAATTTGAGTGACATACTGTAGTTCCCAATATTTCACTCTGATGGCGTCACTCCCAGTGTTTTCCTGCTGTTGTCAAAATGGCGAACCGATTCAAAATTAAAATTCTTTTCATTAACTTGCGTATTTTTCTTTGTGGATGTGTCTATATAATATAAATACATTACATGGTGGTGCGAAAATATGAGGTTTATCTTCTCGTGTTGAAAATATTTTCACTCGTTCACTTACTCATGAATATTTTCACTTGATAAACTTCATATCTTCATGCAACCGTGTAATATCCTATAGACTAGACTAGATTCAGAAAGGAGCGGCATGGTGGTGTAGTGGTTAGCACTGTTGCCTCACAGCAAGAAGGTCCTGGGTTCGAGCCCAGCGGCCAGTGAGGGCCTTTCTGTGTGGAGTTTGCATGTTCTCC
>JAODVO010000024.1:42198336-42210558 GCA_025400055.1 Notarius lentiginosus | reverse complement strand
ACAGACTTCTACATGCATTGCAAGTGTGAAAACCAGCAAAATGGGCAGCGTATCAAATACTTGTTCTCCCCACTGTAGGTATTCACCCCCAAAGTCAATACTTTGTAGAGCCACCTTTTACGACAATTACAGCTGCAAGTCTCTTGCGACATGTCTCTATTAGCTTAGCACATCTCGCCACTGGGATTTTTGCCCATTCCTCAAGGCAAAACTGCTCCAACTCAAATGGGTTGTGTTGGTGTACAGCAATCTTCAAATTACGCCATGGATTCTCAATTGGATTGAGGTCTGAGCTTTGATTAGGCCATTGCAAAACATTTAAATGTTTCCCCTTTAAACCACTCCACTGTAGCTTTAGCAGTATATTTAAAGGTTATTGTCCTACTGGAATGTGAACCTTCATCCCAGTCTCAAACCTCTAGCCGAGTCAAACAGGTGTTCTTCCACAATTACCCTGTATTTAGTGCCATCCGTCTTTCCTTCAGTCCTGACCAGCTTTTCTGTCCCTGCAGATGAAAAATATCCCCACAGCATTATGCTGCCACCACCATGCTTCACTGTAGGAGTTATGTTCTCAGGGTGTTGGGTTTGTGCCACACATGGCATTTCCCATGGTGGCCAAAAAGTTCCAATTTTAGTCTCATCTAACCAGATAATTTTTCATGTGTTTGAGGAGTCTGTGACATGTGCTTTATTTTTTTTTTCTTCATTAAGTGATGGCTTTTTTTCTTGGTCACTCTTCCATCAAGCCCCACTCTGTGGAGTGTACGGTTTAAAGTGGTCCTATGGGCAGACACTCCCATCTCCGCTGTGGATCTTTGCCACTCCTTCAGTCTTTGTTGCATCTCTGATTAACGCCCTCCTTGACCGGTCTGTGAGTTTTAGTGGGTGGCCTTCTCTTGTCAGGTTTGTAGTGGTGACATATTCTTTCCATTTTGCTATAGTGGCGCTCCCGGTGATATCCAAAGTTTGGGATATGTTTTATAACCCAACCCTGATCTATACTTCTCCACAACTTTGTCTGTAACCTCTTTGGAGCACTCCTTGGGTTTCATGTTGCTTGCCTAGTAGTGTTGCAGAGTCTGGGTCCTTCCAGAACAGGTTGATTTATACAAAACATCATGTGACACTGATTGCGCACAGGTAGAACTGTGACTTGTGAAGTTAATTCATGTTAAAACTGTTACTGTTATAGTCATGTTGTCGCCCAAATGAGGATGGGTTCCCTTTTGAGTCTGATTCCTCTCAAGGTTTCTTCCTCATGTCGTCTGAGGGAGTTTTTCCTTGCCACCGTCGCCATAGGCTTGCTCATTGGGGGTAAATTAGGGATAAAATTAGCTCATGTGAAAGTCATTCAAATTCTGTAAAGCTGCTTTGCAACAATGTCTATTGTTAAAAGCACTGTAGAAATAAACTTGACTTGACTTGTTGCTTTTTTTGTATTGTTATCGTGCCCGGGATGGAGTCCACCAGGGGGCAAGGTATTGTTTTTGGTTGGGTTTCTTTGTTAGCAACATTACGGGAAAATGGCTGGACCAATCTTCAGGAAACTTTCAGGATAGCTTGGCATTGGTCTCAAATAGAACCTTCAACATTTTAAGGGTCATCCAGTCAAGGTCAAGGTCACCAAGAAGGTCAAAATCATTTTTTTCGCGATATCTTCCTTCATATTCATCATATTTACTTCAAACCAATTTCAAAATGTTCATCTTTCAATTCTGCTTCCATTGTTATGCTACATCTCTCATAGTTTTCTTTCAAACTTTAATTTGTTTGTTTGTGTGTCTGTCTGTTAACAATCTAGCATCTAGATGGTTGCACCAATTAACGTCAAATTTTCAGGGTAGATGGGCAATAGTCCATAGATTACCTGATTAAACTCTGGGGGAAACTGAGTCAAGGTGAAGGTCACTGGAAAGATCAACCTTTTGGTCAAAATAACATTTTCCATTTTAACTCAAAAATGGTTGCCAATAGACAGATGTTTACTATTATGAGCATATAGGAACTCCCATATGGCCTTTCATTTGGCACCATGATCTTTGACCTTGAGTGACCTTGAAAGGTCAAATTCAAGGTCACAGATTTTCAGAGGGCTGTGACTTGAAAACGATTGGTGGTAGACAGATATTTACCGTTATCAACTTTAGGAAGTGCCATATGGGCTTTCATTTGGCATCATGACCTTTTGACCTTGAATGACTTTGAAATGTCAAACTCAAGGTCATGGATTTTCATAGGACTATAACCTGAGAGCTGACGATTGAGAAATATTACCATTATCAAGATATAGGTATAAAATAAGTGCTGCCGGGCAAGGTTTGTTTTGCTTAGCAACACTGGTTTTAGTTTAAAATGTTTGCATCTACATGTTGGTCTATTTTTTTATTTTTTGGGTAATGGCTTCCCATAATGCCATTCAACTACCAGCTTATAGTGGTGCCAGTCGGAATTGCATTTGCTTCATCTTTACCTAAAACCAGTGCTGCAGCAGCGCTTCACTGGTTTAGTTTGTCCAACTCTCCTGACCCCTCATCTGTACACTCTACTCAAACAGATAAAGTTTCAAAGCTTCAACTTTCATGCTAATATCACTGCCACTATCATGCTTGTCATCTTGTAGATTTCTAACTAGCCGAGCATTGCATTCTATAACTTTGAGTTACAGGAATAACTATAATGGCATTCGGTAGAGTGCATATCTCTGTCAAGCCACATATCAACATCAAAATCAAATCATTTGAACCAAGGATAATACTAAAGCTGTACACCAAATTTCTTCAAAATCCATTCACTACTTTTTGTGTTACTGTGGGAACAGACAAAAAAAGATATCAAAATCAAATCATTTTTTCCTTGGTCCATGGCCCACTTTTCCTCAAAATTTCATCAAAATCCATTGACTACATTTTGAGTTACATTGGGAACAGTCAAATAAACAAACAAACAAAAAGAGACAAAAACATAACCTCCTCTAACATAGTTGGTGAAGGTAATGAAAATATAGCACCAACCAACAAAGTAACATGAGAATTGCTATTCAATTGACAAACATTTCAATATAAACATGTATAATGCCTTTCAGGGTGGAGTTTTCCTTTAATTGCCCTTTTTAAATTATGGTTTAGCAGTCTAAAAGTTTTGCTTCCCTGGTAAAGAACCAAGTAACAAGGTTCACAATTATGGTGAGAAAAGAGTTTCTCTGTCTCCCAGATGTGTACAGCTTTCATATGAATGCCTTCTACCCACGCTAACTGGCTGTGTATACTATACTGGGAAAGTGTGCCAAGACATAGTGGTAAGCTGGGGTGTTGGTGAAACTTAGTATAGGGTTAGTATAGACACCCTGTAGTGTCTGAGCCATGGGAGCGATCACAGATGACAGGACTGCTATGAGGTGAGACTTAAATATGAGAGTGAGGGTGGAATGACATAGTGAAGATGACGAGATGAGTCACAGTGACTCTCTCACTATCTCTCCCTCTCATATTTGAAATGTGATATTCGTGATATTGGATTCTCCTGCTAACAGTTGGATGGAAATATATGGCAGTCTGCTCAGTGGTGCAGCGCTTTTGATTGAGTTCTAGGAAAAGGCTTGGATGATGACTCCCACACCTCTTCCTGCCTTGCCTCCCCTGTCTGTTCAGGCTATCTCTGTAGACCAACTTCACCCCAACCATATATATAGATATACACATACACACACACACTCATCAACAACCACAACATTCTCCTTTACCCCTCGGCTCTTAAGCACACAGCTCCCCCACACTTCCTGAGTGCGTCCACTAAAAGCCCTTCCTTCCCCACACAGCTGCTAATGGACAGCTAATGAGATTGGTGAGAGGCTGACAGAGGCTAGGAGATACTCCCATTCAGACTATATCACCCATAATTCAATTGCAGCTCTTCCTATTGTTTAGGAACCGTTGGTTTTGAGAGCATACCACTCATACATACGACACCCTTCAGCTTAACCTCACACATCTACAGAGATTCTCAAGGTCTACCTTTCAGTCTGATGGTTAGAAAGCAATAGAAAATACCTTTAACCACCTCATAATTCTGCAAAGATTACATTTCAATATTACATGCCTGACTGGGTGAGTTTAGTGCGTCAGAGCATAACAATGAGCCAAAGTAAATGAAGAAAAATGCCACTCAACAGAAAAAACAAAGGACTCTAAAGTTTCCTTACAAACAGCAATAAACAATGGCAGATCTGAATTACACAACCACAAGAGAAACATGACGGCAATAGGTTTGCTGGGTTCCATTTCATATTGTATTGTGTCGCAGTGTGATTGGGGTTTCGCCATGGCATCATGGACCAAGGAAGCCGCATTATGTTATACAAACCATCAGAGAGAGGAGAGAACAGCCACCATTTTACACAACCGGAATGCGTCTGGTGCTTATTGCTTCCCGGACTCATTTCATTGTGTCGCAATAGATCTCCTTTATGTTTTCCTTGTCCTGTTTTCTGTTTTCTCCATTACTTCTCCCTGCTAGACGACTACAAAAGACAAGGCATCTGTTTTCAATCACAGAGAGCCCCCACCAAACCAAACGGCAACAACACACACCCACACAAAACGCAAAGCAAACCCAGGAAAGGGGGAAATACCCTTCACTGGATATTTAGGGAACAGGAATTTGATGTCAACGTGTGGAGAAGGTAATCACACTGGTACCATTTGTTCTTTTTTTCATTCTCTCCCTCCTTCCAGCCTCTTTGTGGGAAGAGTAATTTAGCTGCAGCAGTGGCTGGATTGCAAAACACTGCTTGGGTTTAGATTTCACTGCTTTGCAGCTCTTACACGTGAAGCACACCCAGTTTGGGGAGACGCACTAGTTTGTTGGCTCGTGAACCTTGTGAGCGGCTTGATGAGCAATAATAAGAGTAGTTCCTGGTCCTGTGTGTGTTGCTGTGTCTTCTGGGTAATAGTCTTTTAATCAAAGGTAATTCTGACTCCAATAAGCATTACGACGCCACTGTTTGTCTTTGACTGAATGTTCCAGGCCTTCTGGCAGTTTTCAAGAGAGAAAAGCTCACTGTTCCCAAATGTATCAAGAAGCTATGAGCAAAAGAGAGCACTGATCTTGACTTAGCCCCTTTCTGTCCCCGTTACAGGGCTGAGCAATTATTAGTTGTGTTTGCAGAATTGCAAAAGGCAGCAATTAATTTGTTCCATTCACTGGCATGTGTGTTGTGTTAGACATAATTTGTAGTTAAATACAACACTTTCACAGCAGATGACTAGTGCACTGCAGGCTCTGTGGCAGCCATGCCTGAACTCCTCTGTTTCTGATGAATGCACTATGAACTTTGACAGATCGCTGAGGCCTGACCAGGCGTAGTTGTAATCATGCAGCTACTTGCAATTACAATGAATTACAATTCAAAATTATCTCACACAATCTACGTCAAAACTGTGTAGCCCCATGTACAGTATATAACTGTATTATTTAGAAGACCTTACTTTTTAACCTAATTTTTAGATTAAAAAACCAAAACCCAGCACAATGGCACAGCGCGTAGTGTTGCTACCGCACAGCTCCAAGGTTCTGAACTCTGGTTAATATATGTGTAGAAGTTCTTTGCATTTTCTCCCTTTGTCCATGTGGGTTTCTTCTAGGTTCTCTGGTTTTCTCCCACCTCCTAAAAACATGCCAGTGGGCATGAAATAGAAATTGAGCTTAAGTATGAACAAGTGTGTGTGTGTGTGTGTGTGCATATTACCCTGAAATGGACTAGCATCCTGTCTAGGGTGTATTCCTGCCTCACATCCAGTGTTCACTGGCTAGGCTCCAAATCCAACGTGACCCTGACCATGATAATGTGATTACTGAAGATGAATGAATTAATGAAAAATCTAGATGAATTGTCCTCCATATTTACAAACACTGAATGCATGGATAAACCCAATGTTTCAAAAAGGAGCTGATGCTAAGTACTCTTAAAAAAAAAAAAACCTGCTGTCCTAAGTGTTTCTTTGTCTCTGGGAATCAAGGACTAAAAGCAGGTAGAACCGAACGTCTGAGAGGATGTTGGATATCCAGTCAGGATTGGTTTACGGAATTGACTTGATCCAGTCATTTGAATTGGATTACTGTACATAACTAATTTGCATAAAATTGAGAAACTCTTGGATTGGCATCTTCATGTTGCTGTGTTGCATGTTACTGTTGTAAAGGAATTGTTGACAGTTATTTTAACAGTTGTTAGTGTAAATGCAGGGTAACTGTGGTGTAAAGTCAGCCATTTCTGGTGATTGCCAAAGATTGTGCAATTTGGAACAGTCAGGCTTCAGATGCGTGCAAGAAACTGGATTCACTGAATTTACTGTTCTCTGAAAATATCTGAATACTCCCCCATCACACAACTCCAAGAGGAATTTTCTGAGGTTGTATGTGCCTGGGTATTTATTTCACTATTCCTAATTTGTGTGTGTGTGCATGTTTTAGCGCACTTGCCAATCACCCAGCAGCAGAAGTCTCTGCGACAGGTGCAGCTCTGACTCCCGCAGCGTAATTCACTTCTGGGCTTGTGGTATTAGAAGACACACACACACACCTAGACAGACTTTCACTCCTTCCTTACTGGCACTGACCTTGGATTTGTTATTATAAATGCCTTTAACTGCAGTGACCTGCATTCCCTTAATTTTCCTTTCGGTCATCTAAACCCTCAGCGCTGAATGAATTCATGGGCACACACACAGAGGAATTTTTTTCCACTATTATTTACACTATTTACACTAAAGAACTGTGACACTATTATAAGTCTGTATTTATTAAGTTTTACCCAGCTTCCCCGAACCCCCCCAATACAATGAAAAGCAGTTCAGGTTGCTTGCAGTTTCCCTAAAGGTTCCAAGCCTGATTGCATTCACAAAGCTACACTGCTACAAAAACCTACAAAAACACATAACAAACTCTGTCCTCTAGATAAGGACAATTTATGCAGATTTAGTGTCCCAACCTTTTACTGAAAAAAAGATAAAAAAAATCTTCAAAAATATTTCTTTCGCCGAAACGTCTACTGGCTGAACGAACTGCCCTTATACTTCCTTTATAATTTATATGTTTCAAGGAAATGGTTCTTCACTCAGCATTCCTTTAGGAGTGCAGACTATTTCAAATAAATGCATAATAGCACAAAATTTCAGCATTTCAAAAATAATAAAGAGACCAAACATGATTTTAGCCCTTCATTATATTGCAGTACACTACGTACTTACAGCAAACAGCAGAGCATGACACACAATTTGTGTATCCTAACAGACTTGAACACCTGAGAGGAGCTGCTGAGGGTAGATAAGATGAGTGCACTAAAACATGCACTTAACAAAGGGCCCCATTACGAAAAGAAAAAAAAAAGTGGCACACTGGGTATCTAAATGAATGGTACTTAATGGTAATAGTGGGTTGGATGTTGGTGGTAATAAATAATTCTCAGTGTGAGTGGGATCAATGTAACACCGGAGGGCATCTCCCGCTCCACTGGTGATGAGGCATGTGACCTGAGAGCCAGTGAAACGTCCATATGAAAGGCTACCTATAAAACCGATGCAACTAGAGCTTCAAATTGCAAGGCCGCTTTATCCGCGGGCTTAGGAGACTGGCGTTGGAATGGATTCTTCTTTTAAAGAGCAATTCTTCACCCCCAATTGCCTCTTCTATAAGACTGTGACATGTGGAGAATGAACCAGCGTATTTTCCACACACTCCCGTATAGGTCTGACGGAATGGTTTTGTGCAACGGGAACAAAAGGCATTATAGCGTACTCGCATATGCTGAAATCAGCTGCGCTAATTAACAGGCGCGGTACGCGTTTCACAGCAAACACGGACACATACTTATACATATTCATGCACGCTTGCTTGGATTAACACACAAACACACAGAGAAAGACATAGATGTGCACACACGCCACACAGACTCTCTCTCTCGGCAATTTCTGTGCCTTTGGGAAGAACTCATAATGAAAGCCAAAGATACAGTCTACCTGTCAAATTATCTTTCTGTTGCTCAGGCGGGCGAAAAAGAATTGGTGGACACACTGGTGCAGAAACACACACACACGCACACACACACAATGAGCAGTATAATCCTTCCATACCAAGTTAATTGGTATGACTGATGAGGACAAATTGAAACAGGATAAGGAATAAGGAAGCAGCAGCAAAACCATACAATGAAGTAATGACTGCAGTACAGAAAAGAAAAAAAAAACCAACCAAAGGACATTTCCATTTTAAATGTGTGCTTTGCTTTATGAAAAGAAACCTTTTTAAATACATTGTGTACCAGAACATTCCCATCCACAGAGTAATACTGAATAATATTCTGCATTGTGCACGGTTAAAAGCGATGCTATCAAGGGCATCAAGCAAGACCTGACTATAAGACCTTGGTGCTGAGTAAGCATAACCTTCATCGTCTCTGACATCCTTCTCTCACAGCTCTGACGGGGGCGTATTCGCTCTCGTCTGAGCTCTCACTGTTTATACAGCAGGAGCTTTGCTGTGGATGACTGATGTTTCAAGCATCTGAGCAGTAGTCTGAGGGTATATACTGACCTATATGCAATGACACACACACACACACACACACAGGGCACAAGTGCAGAGGATATCAAAGTGTGGAGACCAGGTGCTGCCAACTAAAATGGCTTTCTTTTTTAGTAAAGACAAAAGAAAGTCAAAACAGACATGAGCCTTTTTTTTTGCTACTTCAAATGTCCCCTATTTATTCTCTCTCTCTTTCACACACACTCTCACTCACACTGTGCACCCTACATAAAGAACTGAATGGTACATAGATTCTACAAAAGATAGGAAACACACTGGTTGAACAATCTGAGAACAAACCCCACTCGTGAGAAAAATTCTATCTTATTCAATTTCCATTGACAAAATGCCCAAGCTGGAGCCAGCAGTCTGGTGCTGCTTCAGGAAACCAGCAAACCTTTTTAACAATTGCCCCATATATCCACCATTCCTATTACAGTCCTATCTTTCTATTTTACTTTTACTATTACTTATAGTGCAACACAACAGTGATGCTATTTGTTAGCAACTTTTATTTCTGACTTTAAAAAAAGCATTTAAACACAGCACAAAAATATAGTCAGAGATGGTTATATAGATGATCACAAAATGAGAGGTATTTGTTTTTATTAGTTTTATCTGCGTATTTTAAGTGTGGCTCCTTCAAGGAAGTATAGCATTAGCCCTCGTATTAGCATTAGACATGTAGCTTCTGTTTTATAAAGTGCAATTGCCAGTGAAGTCATAATTAAACCCTTAATCCACAATTGTAGTGTTCAATTACACCAATTTTCATACTCATTATTCACACTTGCATGAATGTCTTATTTTAACGGCAGTCATGAAGAAAACATCATTTGCTCAGGTGTTGTCATGGTAACAAAGTGACACCACACACTAACAAACAAAACGGCTGTAAATTTTGCAGTAATTGAGTAAATTTCTATCAAAAGCAATTACAGTAAAACATATGTACAGTAAAGTACTGTAATACCTGACATAGTACAAAACAACGCATAATTAGAAGGGCACTCAGTAGAGTGCATGCTTCTGCCAAGTCACATATTATGAACATCAATATAAAATCACTTCAACCTCGGGCAATACTAAAACTGTACACCAAATGTCATCAAAATCCAGTCACTCCTTTTTGAGTTACGTTGGGAACAAACAAACAAAATCCTGGATCCAAATACATATCCAGATTCGTGCCAAAATCTAATAATTTTTTCCTTGGCCCATGGCCCACCTTTCCTCAATTTCATCAAAACCTGTTCACTACTTTTTGAATGACTTGGGAACAGACAAACAAAGACAAACAGAGATGAAAAACAGACCTTCTCCAACAAAGTTTTTGCCTGAGGCAATATACAACTGAGATGAAAGTTAAAGGTCTTACTCAAGGAGCCAACCATGGCAGTTTGGCAGTTCTGGGATTTGAACAGACAATCTTCTGATCTGTAATTCAAAGCCTTAATCACTTCAATAAAATTTTTAACGATGAGTTAATTCAGTGCTTGATCAATGCAAGCTAGTTATTGTGGTTCAGTGTTCAGGGCTTTGTGTGACAGTCGTGAAGGTCATAGGTTCAAATCCCAGCACCACCAGATTGGCATGGATGGGTCCTTGAGTAAAACTCTTAACATTCAATTTAGGTGTATCCTGCATCAATAGTAAGTTGCTGTTTTTAGCAGAGAAATGAGCATGTGCACTGGATTATGTCTCATTTTATACAATGCAAAATATAACATTACTTTACTGTAAAATTGACAGCCACATTTTTTTTTTACAGTGCAGCAATCCCTTGACAGTTCTCCAGACAAGCTACATGTCAGTGCTGTAATCGAACAGATTTTGTGAACTGAGAATCAAATTATAGAACGGTTCCAGATTAGGCAGCGACATCAACACCAGCATATTGTTAGTAGGAAACGGTTAATATGGAAACTTGTCTGTACTCACAATCACAAACTCACACACACAGATACATATACATACACAGACAGTGTGCAATCAATTCTAAGGCGCCTCCCAGGGGAAGCAGACTGTCTTTCTGTCTCTCTCTAGAATATGAAGTTAAAGTTTGTTAAGTTTTTATTGCACATTTTATGACACTGCAATCCTGTAATGTTAAGACCTCCATGACCAAAGAAATCCCTTCTCTTCCATAACTTGGCCCAGTAAAGCAGCCTGGTCCCGAACTCCAGGAAACAACAATGTTATCTGTTAGTTCAGTACAAAGGGATGTGTGCTAACTCACTTTGTGAGAACACTAAAACAGCACAGTACTGACAGAAAGAGAAATGACTACAAAGAGAGGCAGTGAGATCTTACCAGCTGGTAGTTCATGTTCCTACCACTCGCTTAATGCATTTAAAATGAAATACAAGAAGAAACTTTGCCTGGGGTAGAAAAAAAAATCATCCCTGTGGTCATAAATATGTATAAAATAATAAGAAAAGCCTTGTAAAACTGAAGGATGCAGTTTCTGATGCTCTGATCTTCCTTACCTCACCCTGCTCTCCATCTTCTCCATATTATACTAAAACAACAGCGTCACACTCCACACAGTCTCATAGATTTTCATTAATTGCCTTTATAGACCATGTAATCAGCCTGAATAATGCTGAATGTTGGAAATCTACGCTGGTTTGTACAGTTACATTGGAACAGCACATAATATTACATTTATGTATTGCCACATTACTAAATTGACAGCAAATTAATTCTACATCACTATAGACAGCAGGGTAATAGTATAATTTTTTTACAGTTAAATAAGGATAAATATATATAATAGCATGTGCGTCAACAGCTCGGCCTCAATTTTATGTCCAGATGGCACAAACACCTGGACATGATGCAGACCAACATGATCAGACCAATAAAATTCCTGTTATGCTTTGAAAACAACAAAAAAAAAAAAAACATGCTTTAATAAATTCAGTTACATTTTACCAGCTATTAAGCAAACTCAAAGGCAGGAATCAAGGCTATCAAACTCCTTTCAGGTTTTCCAGTGAGCCCAGTGAGCACTGCATATCAGATTCACTTCACTCAGAATTCAGACATCTGAAATTCAAGACGGTTATAATCAGGGCAATCTGCCTTCCTTAATGATCTACCTCTTTGGTCACAGTGCAGGTGGGAGATGACGTGAGACTAATTTTACAATCAAGGTCTTTAGAACAAGATCAGTGACCCAACAACAATATCATACACCAGAATATATACATCATATATATATATATAATCCGATATCATTTCACAATCTAATAACTGCCAATTCTTGTTCAATTGACCTCAAATTTTAACAACGTGTGGAAACAGGTCAAAATTTAATGTTTGTTTTTTTTGCTTTTATCTTTTCAGGTATAGAAATGCTATTCACTGGAAAAGAAAAGGCGTTTTGTGTGTTAGAGTACGCTTGAACACAGTCGAACAAGACGACTGTGCAGTGTGCATTTATGAGAGAATTCTCTAAAAATGCACCAACTGCAATGCAGATTTGGACATGGCCAAACAATTCAAAGAGGAAGGCTATCTGTCTGTGCAGGGCAAAAAGATCTGGATGACCACCAGCATCGGAAGAGACGGTCAAGAGGGTTCATGAATATTGAAAATTTGTGAAATTGATCATGGAATCTGCATACCTTTGAATTT
>JAODVO010000024.1:41144185-41158929 GCA_025400055.1 Notarius lentiginosus | reverse complement strand
GTTTATTTCATAAATCTTTTGTCCTTACAAAACCAGGAATAAACAGAGACAAACAGAGGTGGTATGTGCCTAAACGCATTTATTTACTTCAGTCCTGAGAGAGCAAAAATAAGGAAAGAGAGATGAACTGAAGATGATAAAGTGATAAAAAGAGAAACAGGGAGTTTCTGTTGGAGTTTTGCCTTTTGCTGAATGGTCATGCTGGAAGAGTCTTAATCTCTCCCTTAGTCCCCTTGCACCCCTTGTTCCCACTTTCATTCATGCCTGGCTCAGTTTATCAAAGACCAAAGAGAGCACTCAAGCCAGGTGTGAAAGAAGACATTTTACACTCATGCACAAATTTGCTGGTGCTGAAAAGCAAAACCATCTGGTGAATAGCTGACTGAATATGACAGTGAGAAATGTTATGGGTGTAGAACATGTACTGAGTCCAGCACTTTGCTCAATTACTGTTTGCAATCACTGGTTGTTCTTAGTGATGCTGACAGATTAAACTGCTTATGCCCATGTCTGTGCATATTGTCAAAAGATAAATTATATTGCAGTATAAACAGTGCCATGAGCGAAGAACCACCTGAGGTATGGTATTAGTGGAGTAAAACTGGTGTGTATGGCAGTACTATTGAAGAGAACGCACAGCGACTGTGGTCATTCGCTCTAGCTCAACAGTCCCATTCAGGAAACAGGCAAGCACCTGTTTAAAAGTTTCACAGGTCAGAGGTTTCATTGCACATACATAGCAATATTGTTTATGGGAGTCAGCATGGATCGGGAAAAACATTCAAAACACAACATTGCCTGGGAGGCCCTCTGAGAAAATGACTTATGATAGGTCAGTACTACACAGAAAGAGCAAAGCAGAGATCTGAGCAAAGCCGAGAGGACACAGCAGAAACACAATCAGCAAGAGCCAGAAACATGCCTGTATGACTTACAGGATTTGAGGGAGGATTTAACTAGTGAATCTTAGGAAAATGTATGTCAATTTAATACACAACCCCTGAGAGAGGAATTTTAGGTTAATGTACAAGGCAGTGGTGGAGGGATCAGAGAGGAAATGACAACCATTTAGCTATTTTTGCCCTTACTCTTACTCTGTAAATGTCTTTCTCTCTCTCTCTTGTTCTCTCTCTCTCTCTCTCTCTCTCTCTCTCTCTCTCTCTCAACCAAAACCATAATAAGATACTACACTATGATCTCCAGAGAGTTACCCTATATCTTGCTTAACCCCAGCTCATAGCCAGACCGGAACTGCAGGGCATCTGTCTGCCAGCTAATCACCCCTAATTGCGCCCTAATAGAGAAAGCAATGCAAGGGCAGAACGAAGAGAGAAAAGCAGAGGAGAGAGGGAAGAACAGGAATAGGAAGGGGAAAAGGGCAATTTAAGTAGAAAAATATTAATGCAATCAAGGCAAATTAGTGGCTTAACTAGTGGGATTAGTGGGATAACATTCCTATGTTGCAGACTGTTTACTTTTGAGGAGAACGTTGGACTATGTAAAAATGCTAAACCACGGGAGTCCGTCCATTACAAGACAACAAACATGAATCTCTCTCTCTCTCTCTCTCTCTCTCTCTTACACACACACACAAAGCATGTGAACACAAGCGTCATGCACACATTCGCAATGAAAACCCCTAATAAACACTGAACACTGCACATTAGAAACAATACGTTTCAGCATGTGTACATAAATTCAGTAGGAGAAAAAAATATTATACCGCTGGGCCCTGTTTCTATGATAAATAAAGCATGAAATGAGGAATAGGGAGTGTGAACTGAGGGCTAAATGGAAAAGGCTAGAGAGTTTGGAGAAGTGGGGATTTTAGAAAGTAAAGAAAGTTGTCATTGGTTTGAATGCATGGCAAATATGAATAGATACCAAGGTGTAGATAAAGACAGAAGAAAGGAAAGACTGAGAGAGAGGATGGTTTAAAGGGAAGAGTGGGAGGAAGGTGGACATTTGGGTATTGGGGAGATCACATGTGGACACTGTCAGTCAACTAATAGACAATGAGTACCTCCTATTTTCTTATGGAAGTAGAAGCTTGAACCCTGGTTTGACATGCTTGAGTGAATGGAGGTGAGAGGAGGAGCATGGAGCTGCACTCATACAAGCATGAAGAGAGACACAGAGCCAGCACCCACTGAGTCTAGACAGCACGGTGGATTAATGCAGTAAGACAACCATGAAGTCTGAATGCATTTATACAGTATGTGACTATATCCAAACCCAGGGAGTTGAGGTAGTAAAAAACTTTTAAAGAAGTACACAAAGTTTTGAGAGAAAGGCAATCCCCAAAGCCTTTCATCAACTGTGTAAACAATGTGTTTCTGAATCTGTAGGAGGAAAAAACAGTTGATATTTGAATACAGCGTCACTACAAATGAATACAAAGCCATTTCGACTGATAAGCTTTAACCTATGATGAAGCATTTCTGTCCTGAATGAGAGTGGTCTCTTCCAAAATAAAAGTTCCATTCCACAGGCCACAGGCAGTCAACTTCGGGGTCAACTTACACAGATGCCCCCTGGTTGGCACCCACCAGACATGTATCAAGCATACCCCACTGGACAGAGACCATGGGGTTGACCCACAAGCCACTGGAGAGATTCTATCTCACAGTTGGCTTGGAAATGTCTGGGGATCCCCCAGTATGATCTGGAATCTGACCTTCACCAAGAAAAGTGGTCAAAAAGAGATGAATAAACATCCATTATCCGTAACTGCTTATCCTGTGCAGGGTTGCAGGTAAGCTGGAACCTATCCCAGCTGACTATGAGCAAGAAGTGGAGTACACTCTGGACAAGTTGTCAGGACATCACAGGGCTGACACATAGAGACAAACAACAATTCACACCTACGGTCAATTTAGAGCCACCAATTAGTCTAACCTGCATGTCTTTGGACTGTGAGGGAAACCAGAGCACCTGGAGGAAACACAAGTAGACCATGTAAACTCCACACAGAAAGGCCCCCGTCAGCCACTGGGCTTGAACCACAACCTTCTTGCTGTGAGGCAACAGTGCTACCCACTACACTACCATGCTGTGCAGATGAATAAACAATACTTCAAAATTTCCACTTAAACGTAGAAACGTTAAAATTTCTACTGAAAGTAGTAGAAACTATCTTTGTTCTAGCAAAAAAATCTCATTAGAACTACCTTTTAAAATACTCAAATTTACTCTAAAAAATGAATGCACCAAAATTACTGACCCTCCTAAGGAATAGTTTAAATCCAAAGTATATGTTGGATACTCAGTAAAATGCAGAAAAAGGTTTTTTGGTCTGCTGAGACCAAAATTAAAAATTTTGGCCTTGGCACAGAGTGCTACAGTATGTTTAGCGGCGACTCAACAGTGCTCATCATCTTGTGAACACAATCCCCACAGTGAAGCATGGTGGTGGTAGCATCATGGTAATAATTGTCCTTTCTTCTCTGACCAATGCATTTCTTATCTGGTCACTGACTTTTGGAGGGTAGCCTAGTCTAGGCAGAGTTGTAGTTCTTTTCATTTTAAATAATGGATTTAATGGTACCCTGGAGAATGTTTAAAGTTTGGGATTTTTTTTTTAAATAACAAAGTCCTGATTGATACTGATGGATATAATACACTATCACTTTGTTCCAGTTAATGCAATATGCACCCTGACATGCTGAAACATTAGCTCTTAATCCACACACCAGGGATGGACAAATCAGTAGCATAGGCTACGTGCACAGGTCAAGCAGATTACAGGTATCAGTTGTTGCCCAGTGAATGATCAGCTTCAGAATGCTGCTGAAATTGAGGTCACTAACTTTTTCCACTCATACAACTATAGAAAGAAAACAAGAACTTTTGAATTTGAAAGACTTTTTCAAACTTTTTTAAAATATATATATTTAATTGTAGCCCTGCAATAACCTGGCGACTTGTCCAGGGTGTACCCCAGCGTGTACCCAGGGGCAAAGGATCACTGGAGGAGTAGTACCTTTCTGGTCAGCCTATTCCATCTGGCGTCCCAGACTGGTCTCCCCATATCCAGCGGCATGCGATGCGTAATATATGGCCATTCATCATCAGCAAGCGGCCACACCATCTAGAAGACCGCATGCTGAAGACCGCATGCTGTGGTTCCAAGCGCTGCCCCTGGTCTTGCAGAACGCGGCAGATCTAAGGGAGTAAACCCCAAAAATAAATCAGGACCAGTCCCTGCTTGGGTTAGCCCACTGGTCCTTAAGTCAGCCTCCTTGGTTTTGATCTGGTGATTTGTGTCTCATTATGATTCCACTCCAAAATCGAAACAATGAGGAACGCAAGTACTAAAGAGGGCAGCCTACTTGCCCACTGCAAGGGGCTAGCAGCCCTGAGCAATGGTATTTTTTACCCGCTATGGACCCATTAACTATAAAAATTACTATCTTTCTTTTTAAAGAATAGTTTTGATAACTTTAGTTGCCAGCTATACAGCTAGCTCATTGCATTGCTCTCCTATCATGAAAATGCCATATAGCATTTGTGTATGACAGCTACATTGGGTTACAACTTGTTGAATGAAGGGTGTACCAGATTCTGTTCATAAAATGGCCAGTGAACAACTGTAAGCACTCAAGGGAAAAAGACTGCATTCGGATGTGGAGTCCAGCATTCACACTGGACCAAGCTTGACAAATTCTATACGAGTCAATGCTGAAGCCAAATAGTTTGTAAGACTAGGTTACATGTGTACAGTCACTCAGTAAATTTTAGGATGTATCATATAAATAGCAAGGGAACCAAATGAAGTGCCTTTTTGGTCAGGTTTTAAACCAATTCTTCAGAAAACACGGTAACGACACAATACAATATGGCTTACATTTTAGTAATGGGACTTCGGTATTTGGTCATTTTAAAGTGAGTTTAAAATGAACCAGCTGCAAAAGAGACACCAGCCTTGAAACTGAGCTTCACTAATTTGATGTAGGAAAATATCTAGTATACATGTTCATTCGGTGGATGTCTTACATGCCCAAATGCATAGTAAACTATTGTAGAATATTGGAACAGTAAAACTTTGTTTTAGTCTTACTTCTGGGAATCCAGCATTGCTGCACAGTTAGGGAGACACCTAAAATATAAAGTACTGTGGATCCCCAGGAGCAAGAATAAGAAGCACTATAGTTGGCTCTTCTTGGTATGGTTTATTCTATATGTTTTCTTTTTTCTCACAATCCTGTCCTTGAGCAACATATCTTCAGATTCAGAGTTAGCTGGGTTCCCATTCCTATGATGATGAGGGACCATCAGCTGGAAAACTGAGGGTCAAAAGAGAAAAGAGATTAACCCCTCACTCCAAACCCTGCATGAGGAGTGAGTAGGCCTGTTGTGCTGAGTTAAGATACTGTGTGTCACTGCATCCATGTACAGTATGTTTCTAGTCACGCTAGAGGCAGATGTTGGGACAGTCTGTTTATCATAGTGAGTGGTGAAATGCAGGATTTATTCTTTAAATGCTTCCCCACCAGGCAGTAGAGGCATTATGTTTTTGAATGGTCTGTTCTCCATGCCTTCCTCCATGGCATGAAAAAACTGAGAAGGTAGCAGAGGATGCAGATAGGTGGGACAAAAGCAAAGGGAAGCTCCTCCCAATTGTATATTGAAAGAAAGCAATGAAGCTCTAGATTAAAATATTTTTTGTTATTTTTTAAAGCTTTCTCTTAAGAACAGTTCCTGCATGAGTTTATTTTGTTTTAATCTTGTTAGAAAATGCCATGGTGCTCCAACCAAGTGTTGACACACTGTAGAGAGAGAGTGACCCTATACTGGTATAATCGTGGCCATTGTGATGTGTTCACTTTTTAAAGTTAATAGGGAGACAGTGTAAAAATGGTTACCAAAATTTAATGGTAATTACTTTTCTTTTTTTATATATTGTCTAATAGCCTCAGAACAATTATTTTCTAAAGCTATGCCATATTGTAGTAAAGCAGAGCTCCAGTCTTACTGAAAATGAATGGATTAAATTTTATGGATTTTTTTTTCTCCCCTTAAAGACCTTTTATAATCATAGTTTTATGTTTTCATTGACTAAGGCATACAAAATTAAAAAGGGATGTAAGATTCAACTGTTACAAATAAAGAATGCAAATCATTATCAAAGTGTATCACTTTAGTTTGAGTGCATGTAAATAATTCATAATGTTGGCATACATCACTTGAGATTCATATTGCATAGAAATAGTGCTTCATGACAGTGTAATGAATGAAAACTATTCTATTACTTTAGTTGAATGGCAACTCATTCATAATGGCATACACTCAGCAGCCACTTTATTAGGAACACCCACCAACCTGCTGTTTAATGAAGTTTTCTAATCAGCCAATCCCTTGAGAGCAGCACAGTGCATAAAATCATACAGATACAAATCAAGAGGTTCAGTTAATGTTCACTTCAAACATCAGAATGGGAAAAATTGTGATGTTTGTGACTTTCACTGTGGCATGGGTGTTGGTGCCAGATGAGTTTGAATATTTCAGGAACTACTGATCTCCTGGTATTTTCACACACAACATTCTCTAGATTGTACTCAGAATGGTACGAAAAACAAACAAACAAACAAACAAACAAACAAACAAACAAACAAACAAAAAAAAAACAGAGTAAGAGACAGTTCTGTGGGTGGAAACAAATGCCTTGTTTATAAGAGAGGTCAGAGAAAAATGGCCAGATTGGCTTGAGCTACCAGGAAGGATATAGTAACTCATAGCAACTCTTTACAACCATGGTGAGCAGAAAAGCATCTCAGCCTGCAACAGCAGAAGACCACATTGGGTTCCAGTCCTGCAGCCAAGAACAGGAATCTTAGAATCAAGAACAAGTTCCTATTAAAGTGGCCAGTGAGTGGATATACAGTAACAAATTTCAGACTTTTACTTATTCATTTAAAATTTTATGTATTTGTTTGTTTATGTACTTCTTTGCTTACTAGTTTATTTAAGCTGATTTAATGTTTAGGCTTTCAATTAGTGTTTATTTTGTGTGTGTTTGTTTTTAGTTATTTTTCAATTTTGTTTATTTTATTTAGTTTCGAATTTAAAGTTATTTTTGTATTTCATTCATACTGCATAATGAAAAGGTTTAGAGGTACTGTTTCTAGCTTTCATTTAAATTTTATTTCAGTATCTTAGTATGAATTTGTTTTGTACTTGTCTTAAAATTGTTGATGTATAACAACCTCGGTTTGGGATTTTCCTCCACACAGTTGCTCGACAGTTGGAAAATATTAACATTTGGCACAAGCTAGCTAGCTACCCACGAGGATTAATGATTTTGCGAGCTAGCGTATAGCTGTTAAATATTTACACGGCATACAGTGACCATCAGGAATATCAACATTCCCCTCAGGCACGTTGGTAAATGATTTAGAAAATACGTTGTTAATTTTCTGCCATATTAATAAAAGTCAATACTGTGAAATCAAATTTATGAGAACATGCGAAGTTGTGAATATCACAAGAGTGCATCGTTCTACCCTGGTAAAGATGAAGCATGCTACACCTCTTTAGTTCCTTTGGCTGTGTTTGCTTGGCCTGAGCAGCAGTATTTTTGACCAAATCTCAGTTTTTACGAGAATTTCTGTGGTCAGCTTCGGAAAACCAAGAAATGTTGCCAGCACCTTTGGGTCGCCTCAAACTTCCAGTATTCAACACACAGCGATGTGTCACTGATTCCGAGATATGCAGCCAGGACAAGCGGCCCTCAAGTATGCAGCTTTGAAAAGACCCTGGCACCATTTCAGGGTCCACTTTTACAGGAGGAATCACTTTCTGCCTTTTTTGGATGGCAGATGCTGAGGATTGATTTGGAATGTTTGGATCTGGATTTGTTTTGGAGCATTTATAAAACCTTTCCAAATTTCTGAGCTGTTTTTACATTTCAGTTGTTTTTCGAGTCTGCTAGCAGGAGTAGAAGCATTTGCACTACCAAAAAGTTGAAAAATAACTAATTAGTATTTTTTTTAAACATCTGATGTGGAAAAATAGTCATGTAGATAACAGTGGAATATTATGGTGTTTATGCTATGTGATGAAAATCAGGTTTGTGCAAAAAGAAAAAGGTTAGCTTTGAGGAGCAGACAGACAAAGGTCACACCTCCTTCACTGAGACACTGACAGAGGCCACACCTCCTTGATTAGGACTGACTGTCAAGGGCCACGCCTCCATCACTGGGACTGACAGACAGGCCACGCCTCCTTCCCTTGGACTGACAGAGGCCACACCTTCACTAAGACACTGACAGACAGAGGCCACACCTCCTTAATTAGGACTGACTGTGAGGGTCCACCAGCACTGGGACTGATAGACAGAGGCCATGCCTCCTTCCCTTGGACTGACAGAGGCCACACCTCCTTCACTGGGATTGACAGAGAGAGGCCACACTGCCTTGATTAGGACTGACTGTCAGGAGCCACGCCTCCTTCAATCCTTGACTTGCAAGTGACATCAAAGCAAAATAGATACCCGGATGTCGGCCATGTTGGTGGAGATACAAATGCAGGGTCAAGCGACATTCCATACAAAACATAGTCACATGTGCGCAACTGTCTTTCTTTTTTCCACTGCTTTAAGCGTTCTTTTAGCTATGCCATATCGTGCTGTATATGGTTATGGTCACAACAGTACTCATGATTGTGGCATGTTCCGATATTTTAGAATTCCGTCCATGATTCGGAAAGAGGGCGAGGAAACTCTGAGGCTTAGTACGGAGAGGAAACGAGCACGGCCAAACAACACCGGCAGGGCTGATCTAACAGAGGCATCTAACATCATTTTATCTCCGGTGAGATTCAAAAGCTTTCTCGATAATATCATGGAAGAATTTTATTTCGTGTTGCTAGAATCTTGCTATAAAATGAGCGTTCTCTTGTCGTGGTTCACTCGGTTGTTGTTATAATTTTAACCCGTGTATTACCATTTCGCTTCTAGGAGAGCCAGCAAAATTATATGATAGAAATGATCCAGACTGGGCACCCACTCAGAACACGGGCTATGTTTTGTCCAAGGTCAGACTTGATTCTTCGGCAGCCAAACCAGATAGAACGCGATATCTGGGTACTTTATAATCGGTAGAAGCGGCTTATCTTCAGAAAAGTCTGACCTTTTGAAATAATATGTGTCAAAACCACACATATCTATCTTCTCTTTGTATCAAATCTTCACTCGACCGTTCAAATCATGGAAATATTGAGAAAATTCAGCATTGTTTACAGACACGCTTTCAGTGGCTGCCGTCCTAGTTGCTTTGTATATTTACCATCATGGCGAATGCTCATGACATAGCACATTTTGATCACGTGGTTGCAAGTCATCTATAGCCCTCGGTCTCTCGCCTATTACATAGCTTGGGTTATAGTGGGGAGCCGGTCCTCTGGTAACCATGAGAGTTTGACTCCCTACTCACACCTGTATTGCAGTGTACCGTGTCAGATGGCAGTAGGTACCATTTTGATGATGGTCTTTGGTATGACCTGGCTGTAAGTAGAACTTGCAATCACCCAGTCGAGAGGCAGACACGCTAACCATGAGCCTAGCTTTCATTTTTTTGACCATATAGGACATAGTTATTTATAGGAAGCGAGTTATTTATAATCACGCTATCTGTTATCACCCTTTTGAGTCTGGTGCTTTTCAAGGTTTCTTTCTCATGTTGTATCAGAGAGAGTTTCCTTACCACCGTCCTTACCACCTCGGACTTGTTCATTAGGAATAAATTTATCTGTTTCAAATGTATATTTTTCTGTAAAGTTGCTTTGTGACAATGTTAAAAGAGCTATACAAATAAAATTGAATCAATTTATAAGATCTGAGTATATGGTGTGGAGAAGCTAAGATGGGAATGGAGAGAGAAAAATGGCAGTGTGTCCTTGGGCCTTCTGTGTCATTGTCATGGCTTATCAAGATCTAAAGGGAGGGAAGGAGGGAAATGTGCATTGCTTTAATAAAAAAATAAATAAAATAAAAAATCTGGCATTTCCCTCCAACATTATAAGTAAAGGGCTGCAAAGGGAAACACATTTAACTTTACCAATTTCTTATTGCCTGTCAGTCTTTTTAATTTGATCTGACGTCGGACAGTTACCATTTTGGGCGCGGAGTCAAGACACATATTGGCAAGGAGACTGGCAGCTAATAAAGCTAGCTAGCATTCACTCTCCTAGATTCTTCCTCACAGTCTTTATTTATAAATCTCAATATTGTTATTATGAATACATCATAGGAGTATTAAGGTTCACCTATCTTTTTCATGCCCTCACAGTTAATAACGTATTATTGATTTTGGAACTGGCCTGCATACATACCAGCTCTGCCCTTGAGCTTATATCACTTTTCCTCCATCACATGAGTCGTATCTTTATTTTGGCTCACTGTGTCATGGGAAGAATAGGTCTTTTTTTAATATTTCTCTCGATTATAGCTGCAAGATCTTTGTAAATCCCACACCAAATATGATTCTATCCTGTGTCAATATATCAGATCAGGTTCAGTCTGTGTGTAAATTTAAATCCTATTCACCCAGATAACTGCTCTTACATTTGGTGTAGCAGAACATTTTGCACGTTTTGAGAAAACAAGAGTGTGCGCATGATCGTTTCTGAGTTAATGCTTTTCTCAATGATGCTGCAACTGAACCACTAATGCGACTGCTGAGAGCGGCTTCTTTGTGTGGATCATCACCCCTTTTCAACAACAAACATGAGGGATGCTCGAAGTCTCCTTAGCCTTCATCTTCGCTATGAGCTAGATGAAAAAAAATTGCAAGAAAAATAGAAGGAGTGGGCATGATAAAAAAGAGAGAGAGAGAAATAAGCAGTGCATGGATATATATGCGAATATATGCACGATCAGCACAAAATGGTGCTGACTCAGCTGACAGCAGGGCTTTGCTGTATGCTAAAACACATAGTGGCAAAGCCCATTAAAAATGAATGCCGTGCGATAATCACATTCACACTTAAAATTTAATGCTACTACACCAAAGCTGACAAAGAGAAGGTGGGGAAGGGCACCATGATTAAGGCCAGATCTCTTGTACTTCTGCGTCAAGGTGGTGGCAGACGATGGCCTCTGAGAAGTGCGTCTGATTTGAAAGGTGTTCCTAATTGCAGTAATTATGCTAAAGAAGGACTAAAAGGACAGACACGGTGTGTTCAGAAGAAAGAGAAAAACACCTGGGGAACATCACGAAGAAAAGCTGGGGGACACATTGTGATCGTCCCAGGCCTGACCCTCAGGGATAAAGGTCTAGATGAGAAGAGGACGTGAAATTCTAATTAAATATGACCTTGTACAACCATGTCAAAGGTCTTTTATTTTGCACTGTAAAGGAGTGAACCATGGATTCAAAGCTAAAGCTGAATCGGTTTATTAAACCCATGTGCACTATGTGTTGGAATGTGTAAATTACAATGTTGAAAGGAATGAAAAAGGAGGAACTGAATGCAGGAAATATTCCATCAATGCTCTTTAAAGAAAAATATTTCTTCCAAAAATATGAAGTGTTTCGAGAGTGTATGTGTGTTTTGCATGTGTGCATGTACAATGGAGGTCACTCCAAACCGCCCGAGCAGTGAGCTGTAGTTGGCCAAGAAAAGCACTTGTTACAAAAGAAAAGGAGAAAAAAAAAGAGCCAAATCATTTTTTTTTCCTGTTCCAAGCAAACCACTGTCACACACAATAAGCCCTCTTGTCGATGTGCCTTGCCTTTTTTACTGTGTTTATGAAGTGGACAAAGTGATGGGGGAGTGCGCAGATGGGGGCATTCTTAAGTCTCTGCTACTTAACCGACCTCCATCCAACTTTTCCTTGAGCACCTTTAAGGTTAGGTGGGACTGAATAAGTGTCCTCAAACACTGAGGCGCTGCTTCAATAGAGACGGAGATATCACTTTCTCGGCCTTGTGTTGTTTTCCTCTGAACCGTGCCCGGAGCACGTCCTCCTGTTCACACACAAAGGGACAAGAAAGCAGAAAAGTAAAAGATAAAGAAAGGCAACACTGTGAATGATGAGAGAGAGAAAGAAGGCAGAGGAGAGCAAAGTGGATGATGGAATGGTAGTGAGGGTGTGGAGCATGTGCAGTGCAGTTATAGTTCCTGCAGATTGATAGCCTATTCCCACCATATATGCAGAAAGGCATTTATTGGACCAGAGATGTGTAATTTTTAACTGGTATTTTTGTTAAGGCCTTCGAGTTAACCCTTCCTAGTGTCATTAAGGACATACCACATACCATGCACACTTCCAAATTATGCAGAGCCTTGCTATTTTAGGACAACTAGTCCAACAAAATAAATCGATACATGTCAAAAGCCGAGACATGGAACCAGTGCTACCAATGAAGCTGAAGTTCCTCTATTATCTAGGTCACAATATGTGGAGCAATTTCAACAGATGGGCCAGAGTGAAGTCCCCAGGCGAACAGAAGTTTTCTTCTTTCATTTCTTCTTCTTCTCTCTCTCTCTCTCTCTTTGTTTCTCCTTATAAACCTCCCTTCATCTTTTCTGAAGCAAAATGTATACATCCCACTCACACTACAGTAAATACACGGCATTAGTACGGTTTCTTTTTTAGCATTTTAAATACACACATACACAAAAATCTTGCATGCATGTACACAAGCAAAGCCAACTAGGTCATATACATACACTTCAAGTTCCTATTCCTCCTTTTATTGATTTATTAATGTGTCTGTAATAACACAATAGAAAAATATACAATATATAGGGCTACAGGGAGCCTCATTACTATTAGTCCATGCAACTTATCAAAGAAGGAAGACTCATTTAGAGAGCGCATGGTGAATGTAATATATCTTGTGAAACAAAAATAAAAATAATAAAGGATGGATCCCGTGTTTCTACAGTAGAAACTCTTTCAGTAGGACTCTTAGTAGGATATCTGTACTGTGTTAACCTGTAGATAATGAAGATTGTAAATGTTTTGTGGCGCTCCACTGTGTGAGGTCATATTGGTGAGACTTGGCCACCAGCAAAAAGCAGTCTGAAAAGAAACGTGTATGTGTGTGTTAGTGTGAATTCAGAGGCCCTGTGAATGCTGGGAGCCAAAAACAAAGTGACATGGATCCAGAGAAGACCCCCATCCGCTCAGAGGATTCCGAAAACACCGAAGAAGCAATGAGAGGCATATTGGAGGGCTCGGCTGATTGTTAGCAGGGAAGTGCATGCACAATAGGGTGCTTCTGGGAAGTTTTGGCCCCCACAAAAAACCCCACCACAAACCACGCAAGCGGAGGATAGAGGAATGTTGAGTGTGGGTGTGTGGTGGCACGGGAAACTGTGGAGCTCTACAAAGGCGCGCTCCACCTGTTTACACTTCTGCTTTTAGGCTGTGTTCTCCAGAAGGCCTCTTGAAAGCCTGTCAGTGCAGCTGGCCTGCTGTAGCCGGCAGCCATATCCGAAAAAAGGGGAGAAGGTGAATGGCAGGAGCAATGGAAAGCAAATAAGAGCCACTGATCTGTTAGGGTAAAGATAGGGAAAAAAAGCAGGAGAGGAAAACAAATAAGGGTATGAGTCAGATCTCTGACAAAGATAGGTGAGAAAACAGAGGCGAGAAAGGAGAAAGAGAGAGATGAGATGAGATAATATCTGTGTCCTGAAACAATGTTTGCGGTGTCTGGACAGATAGATTGGTGGATCGAAGGATGGAAACATGCACAGGCCTTTGTGCGCAAATTTCCCACCATGGCTTCAGCGGCTCCTTAGCAGTTAATTAAGGAGGCAGGAGGGGCAGGGAGAGGAGGAGAGCGCCTCTTAACGAGCATTCTACCCTGCATGAATGAGGGGTTTGTCCTAAACTGAGCGGCAAGAGGCCAAACAATGTCAAAAGCAATTAGCGGTAGCACTGGGCAGTCACTGAACAAGCAAAGGCTACAACACACACACAATTAGTAGGCAAGAAAATAAGACGTTTCAGTGGAAAGGAAGAAGGAATGTGTTGGGGAAAAAAAGCTCTAGAGGTATTAAAAAACATTGCAGGAAGGACCACCTGCCAGAATGCACCCGAACACGCATACCTTTTGACTATACAGTGACAATTACTGTGTGTAAGGAGCATCCGCATGTGTGACTGTTTATGAAGAGAAAATTAAGATTAGTGTCCACGTATTGTAACATTAAAGCCATGATGTTGAATTTATATTGAAAGGTAACCAGATCACTTCAATTTTCACTGAAGAAAAAAAAAAACCCTCCCAGAAATGAATACAAATTCAAAGACGTTCAATTTTCTGGAAATAAATTTATAAGAAAATGTATTAATACTGAAACACTGCATCTCTCTTACAATTTTGGTTCAGCATACTTTTTCAGAATGTTACACGTTTAAGAATTCTTGATTGTTAAAATCTTAAGAAATCTCATGGACGAAACCATGTTACATTTCTTGAAACATTATCACAAGCTGAACGTCACTTAGCTGACCACTTTCCTGTGATCAGTTAGCAATTTGTTGTCAATACGCAACTTAAAGGGGAACTGAAGGCAATTTTTTTAATCAAAATTATATTTATCTCATTTTATAAAATATAGGAAAATATTTCTGACAGTTATTCTGTCACTGCTGTAGCAAGTTCTGAGTGTTTGAAATATGCTCTATAATATATCAGTCCATATGTCAAAGCAATGGCCGTAAATGAGATTCGCTGAGACCTGTGCGAGACATCGTAGGACGGAAGTAAAACGTACAGCGGAAATCAAAG
>JAODVO010000024.1:40694787-40707881 GCA_025400055.1 Notarius lentiginosus | reverse complement strand
AAAGACATGGATGACCCTTTCAAAATTTTTAAAAGATAAAAAAGGTTTAACCTTGGATAAAAGCCTTAGTTGATAAAAACTAGATTTTATAACCATACTGATTTGTTTCTCCATTTTAAAATTGGGATCTAAGATCACACCAAGGTTTTTTGCAGTATGTTTGACATAGGGTCCAAGAGGGCCTAGGTTTATGGGTGAGTCAGTGGAAGCATTGGGCCGAAACACTAGAACTTCAGTTTTACTTTCATTAAAATTTAAAAAATTTAGGGCCATCCAGGCTTTGATATCCTCCAAACAGTTGAATAGACATTTAAAGGACTGGGGATCATTTTGTTTAAGGGGCATATAGATTTGTGTATCATCGGCGTAGCAGTGGAAAGATACACTGTACTTTCTAAGAATAGACCCAAGGGGGAGCATATACAGGGAAAAGAGTAGAGGGGCAAGAATAGATCCTTGCGGCACGCCACAGGAGAGATGTGCAGAGGCGGACAGTGAATCCCCCAGGCAAACAGAAAAGTTTCTGTTTGCCAGGAAAGATCTGAACCATTTAAGGGCTGTGCCTCTAATGCCAACACAGTGCTCTAGGCGTGAGATTAAAATGTTGTGATCAACAGTATCAAAAGCAGCAGTAAGATCAAGTAAAATTAAAATTACAAAGTCGCCAGAGTCGGTAGCTAATAAAAGATCATTAAAAACTTTGAGAAGTGCTGATTCTGTGCTGTGGAGTGCTTTAAAACCAGACTGGAGGGGTTCCAGGATGCCATGGGTGTCTAGAAAGGATTGCACTTGCTGGAGTACTAGTTTCTCTAGGACCTTGGATAAAAAGGGAAGCTTTGAGATGGGTCTGTAGTTTGAGAGAATTGTGTTGTCCAAATTAGATTTTTTAATAAGTGGCTGTACAACTGCATGCTTAAAAGACTGTGGTACACAACCTGAGGCGAGGCTACAGTTCATAATGTTCAATATGCTGGAACCTGTGGACTCAAGTGTTTGCTTGATGAGAGATGGAGGCACCACATCTGCCTGACCGGAGGAAGTTTTTAATTGGCCAATTGTTTTAATTAAGTTAGCCAAAGATACAGATTCAAATTGATTAAAAGTTGCAGTGGATGTGATGGGAATAGAGGGGTCAGAAAAGGGAGGAGTTATCATAGCTCTGATGTTGGTGACTTTGGAGACAAAGAATTTCAAAAAATTGTCAGCATTTACAGAAGAGGTGTCCAGCTCCACATGCTGATTAGGGTTGAGAGCACTGTTAATAGTGCTAAACAGAATGTGCGGTTTATCACAATTTCGCTGGACAATGTCTGAAAAATACTTGTTTTTTTCGGATTTCACAGTTCTCTGGTATTTTGTCCAGGTTTCCTTCAGAATGTCTAATGACACGTGTAATCTGTCTTTTTTCCATTTGCGCTCCGCCCTCCTGCACTCTCGTCTGACAGCGCGTGTGGCGTCAGTCAACCAAAGCTGTTTTTTGGTTTTTGGGCGCAGGGTTTTAAAAGGTGCAACGCAGTCAAGGATGCTACTACAGGTCGAGTAGAAAGATGAGGTCAAGTGTTCAACATCACAGCAAGCAGCCGGGTCATAAGACTCAGCAGCATTATCGAAGGCAACAGAGAAACACGAAACTGAGGTGGAGTTAATAATGCGGCGCCGACGCACAAAGGCGCGCACACTTGAAACATTTACGAGGCAGGGGATTTCAAATGATATCGGCATGTGATCGGAGAAAACAGCATCAAGAATGTTCAAGTTTTGCAAAAGAAGCCCATAAGATAAAACCAGATCCAATGTGTGGCCCAGTATTTGGGTAGGGCCCGTCACTGACTGAACAAGATTAAAAGAGTCAATAAGATTTAAAAAGTCAGTTGACAATGGTTTGGAGGGACAGCACACGTGAATGTTAAAGTCACCCATTAAAAGCACACGATCGTATTTGGTCATGACCCCAGACAGAAATTGGGAGAAGTCTTGTATAAAATCCTTGTTATATTTAGGGGGACGGTAGATCACAGCGCATAGAAGTGATTGCGGGGAGATCAGTTCGAACACATTCATTTCAAAACTTGCGTGCTGCACCATCGACACTTGTCTGCATTTCAAAGAGTTTTTAAAAACAGACACTAAACCTCCACCACGTCCAGTAGTCCTCGGTGCGTTTAGGAATGAACAGTCAGAGGGTAAAAGCTCCGTCAAGGGGCTCAGCTCACCTGGTCTCAGCCAGGTTTCTGTAATGCACAGCAAATCCAACTGGTGTGTTTTGAAGAAGTCATTTAGGATGAAAGTCTTGTTACACAGCGATCGTGCATTCACAAGTGCAAACCTGATGGGAACTGGTTCGCCCTCCTTTCGGGGTGCCCGACCTATCGGCCGGAGATGACAGCGATTCACCCCTCCTCTGCGGAGCCGAGGTGAACGGAGGCGTTGAGTGTGGCAGGCCTCGGGGGGAGCGACGACGGTTTTCAGCCAAGTGTACGCGGGTTCCAGGGAGCGCCATGATACAAACAGGCCGCGATCGGGAGGGAAATCCCGTGCTCTGGTCTGACGACTTAATCCAGCAGTCAACGACAGATGGATTTTCAGCTTCACCAGTCGACCACTGCGCTTGCCCCGACGTTTGCGCCTTCGGCACTGCTTCAGGTCAAGTCCGCGGAGTATGCACGCAGGTAAATCCAATGAAAGTAGAGGGGGAGGAAGGCTCTGTCCACCATAACTCCAACGCAATACATTTTCAAAATTTGTGCAGATGTTGAGGAGTGACTGTCGGTCATAAATGAACAGACCGTTGACTTTGTTTGTCACATAAAACAGCGTCAAGACAAACACAGAGAGACACACAAGAGCTGACAGCAGCGGACGGCAAGCCACACACACAGGCGCCATCTTGTGTTCAGATGTCAGCGAACACCTCCTTCATGGTGTTCCTATGGTTTACAATGACAAAACCTATGGTTTACAATGACCTGGATGACTGAGAGCCTTCACAGACATAGTCCAAAAAAGACAGTCAAAGCAGAGCAATAAACAAAAGGCTTAGTAAAATCAGACACAAGGAACTAAGCATTTACTTCACAACAAAGGTGTAAACTGAGAGCCCTTAAATAGTGAGCTGTGAACAATGAAGTGCAGGATGGGTGTTGTAGTCCATGGCAGCCATATTTGAAGGTTGCTGTAAATGTTAGGAAGTGGGGTCTTGAGTGCAAGCAAGTGCAGACATAACAATAATATGAATTACTACAGGTGGCACAGTGGTTCGTGCCATCACCTAACAGCAAGAAGGTTCTGGGTTTGAGCCCAGCAGCCAGTGGGGGCCTTTCTGTGTGGATGTTTGATGTTTCTGTGTGGAGTTTAGTCTGCATGTGTTTCTGCCGGGTGCTCTGGTTTCCCCTGAGACATGCAGTTAGGTTAACTGGCTACCTTAAATTGCCCATAAATTACACACTGTGAATGGCTGTTTGTCTGGGAAGCTGCAACAGGCCTAACAAGCCTCAATAGACAATTGACAGGCTAAACTAAAAATAAATAAATAAATAAATAAATAAATAAATAGCGGAATCAACTGGGTAAACATGTTACTATAAAGAACTTCAAATGTCTTGAATTTATGTCCAGGTTTTTGTGTGATGCCTTGATTATCATTATAAATACAGTAACTGTGAACATCTTCTCTGTCAGTTAGAGTACCACTCGAAAGTTTGGACACACCTACTCATTCATAGGTGTTTTCTGAATTTTCTGCATTGTAGAACAATACTTAAGATATCAAAATCATGAAATAACATGAAACACATGGAATTATGTGGTAAACACAAAGTGTTTTAAAAAACTAAATATGTTTCATTTTTTAATTAGTAGTATTTTGTGCCTTCTTAATGTGTTTGAGACCATCAAACAGTAAATAGTAAATAATAAAAATACAGTAAATAGCCCTGTTCTACAATTGTTGTAATCCATATTATGTGAAGAACCGCTCAACTAAGTAAAGAGAAATGACAGTCTGTCATTACTTTAAGACATGAAGTGTCTTTTAATTAATAAAAATAAAGAAAAATAATTGAATTAGAAGGTGTGTCCAAACTTATGACTGGTACTGTATATTCTAAAGAAGCCACAATCACTTTATAGCCTGTCAGCTATCTGGCTTACATTAATTTATACTACATTCCCATTAAAATAGTCTCCAGTAAAATTGGCATCCCTTCTTCTGTTTCTGCTTCATCTGACAAATTTTCATCTCTTAAACAAGTTATATTCCTGAGAAGTATCGATTGCCATGTCCACTAATGATGTCACTAGTAACCATTTTGAAACCGGAAATGAAATTTTATGTGGCGAACACAGATAAGTGAAATGATCCACACACTGAAATGTCCTAGTGCCGTTATAGTAAATGTCAGCAGTCTTAGGACGTCAACTCAACCAATTCATGTACAACCCCAAATCAGAAAAAGTTGAGATGGTATGTTGAATTTGAAATTAAAACTGAAAACAATGATATGTAAATAATCTTTGACCTGTATTGCACTCACAACAATGCAATATCACATTATTTGATGTTTAACCTAATGAATTTGATTGCTTTGTTTTATTTTTCAAAATAAACACTTGTTTCACTTTTGATTCTTGCAACACATTTCAGAAAAAGTTGGAATAGTAAAGCATGTACCACTTTGTAATGTTTCCATTCTTTCTCACGACACTTAAAAGTTGTTTAGGGACTGAAGACAACCAAATGATGAAGCGTTTCAGATGTTATTTTGTCCCATTTTCCCCTCAAACAGGTCTTAAGGTGTGCAACGGTATGGGGTTGTCCTTGTCATATTTTTTGTTTCAAAATTCGCCACACATTCTCTATTAGGATCAGAGGGGCCAGGTATGCTCTTCTTCCACAGCCATGCCTCTGTAATGTGTGCAGAATATGTTTTTGCATTGTCTTGTTAAAATACCCCTGGAAAAGATGTGGTCTTGAAGGCAACATATGTTGCTCCAAAATCTCAATGCACTTTTCTATCACATTTTTGTGCACTCACACCTGGTGCAGCTCTTGTTCAAGCATACAAAGTGCGTTGCATGTGCCATTAGGACCAATTATCATCGGTTTCACCTGTTGCTGTTTAGGGCACAATCACCATGCTCATATAGTGTAAGGGCTCTGCAAACACCCAAATCTTCACGAATTATACTCTTTTGTTTTCCATGCTTCCTAGCCTTGTTTATGTTATTCTGGTTTAATGACTCTGCTTTCTGTTTCTTTCTTCTTTTGTGATTCTGACTGCATCATGTTTTTGTATTATTATAGCACACCTGTAAATAAATGCCTTCCTGCACTTACATCCATCTGCAACCCACTTCTTTGACAGAATACTTCACCTCAACCATGGATGTAGCAGGAAGAAACAGGCACACCACACAGTTCCACACTAATGTCATGGTGATTAAGCCAGGATCTGTGTTTTTTCTCCAGTGGATAGGGCTGGACATTCTGGCACCATGTTATGGGGCAGAGCAGCCGGCCAACGGATTCTTGCTGTAGTGTCGCTTCTCCTATGAGGACTTAGTGGAGCCAAAACCTCCAGAGAGCTTGTGGGTTGGCTGCATGATTTACTGGCTCACCAAACCGGCACACCGGTGGGTCGAAGGCCTAGTCAGAGTGCAGCACCCATGCCTCTGGAGCTCCAAGTTATTATAAAGAAACTCAAGTCTTGGTTCCAGGCTTTTGGGAAGGAGGACCCCCATACAATTTATTTTAATTAATGGATTTAATTTAATTTAATTTAATTTAAAACAATTTTTTTGGGGGGGCTGATACCTGGGATGCTGACAAGGTGGTCTCCGCTCCACTGTTCATTCCAGAGGCCAACAGGGCAGCCTCTACTCCAGATTTCAGCAGGGACAAGCGCTTGGCTCTTTCGCCTGGCTTTGAAGAGGTCATCATTCTGCCATCTGGCGTCAGCGGGAACAAGCTGTTTGCTCTGTCGCCTGGCTTCAGTGAGGATGTCTTCATTCAAACCAAGTCCATGACAAGATCAAAGCCCATATCCAATTCCATGCCCATACTAACACCGGAGCCCATGCCAAGATCAAGCCCAAGTCCATGTCTACTCCAGAGCCTTCGTCTGGACCTATGTCTGAACTTATGTCCATGCCCGAGTCTATGCCTAAGCCCATGTCTATGTCTGAGACCATGTTTGGGCCTATGCCCAAGCCCATGACACATGCGACCCTACACAGGATAAGCAGCTACAGATAATGGATGGATGTTTTTATTCACAGTTTACACAGCATCCCAACTTTTTTGGAATTGGGGTTGTACTTGCACTAGAACAACATAGAGTTAGAAGTAAGTTTTCTGATTACATAGTAAATCTGGATGGCCTTTCTGTTTCTTTATGTACATCAGTAAAAGACCTTGGGGTGGTCATTGACTCCAGTCTTTCAATTAATTTATCATGTTGATAATATTATGAGGATAGCCTTCTTTCATCTCAGAAATATTACTAAGATAAGAAATATAATGTCACTACATGATGCAGACAAAAATAGTTCATGCCTTTGGTACCTCCGTCAATTTGGCATATCACTGCAGGGACGTGGCCACGCTGATGGTTCCAGCCATTAAAGTTTCTCAGGAAGAATTACAGTAATGTTTTTTCATTGGCTTCGACTGGATTATTATAGAGGTTTTATTCTCTCAACTATTCACACCTATGGGCAATTTAGAGTAGCCAGTTAACCTAACTGCATGTATTTGGACAGTGGGGAAAACCATAACACCCAGAAGAAACCCATGCAGACACAAGGACAACATGCAAACTCCACACAGAAAGGTCCTCATTGGCCATGAATTTTGAACCCAGAACCTTCTTGCTGTGAGGCGACAATGCTAAATACTACACCACTATGCTACCCATTTATTACCACTAGTTTGGATTCATTTTATGCATTACTGTCTGGATGTTCCAGTAGGTGCATAATCAAGCCCCAGTGACTGCAAAATGCAGCAGCAAAAGACGTTACTAGAACCAGAAGATATGACCACATCAGCCCTATCTTATCCACATTGCATTGGCTCCCAATCAAATTTTGCATTATTTATAAAATACTACTATTGACCTATAAAGCACTGAATGGTCTCGCCCCACAGTACCTGAGCAAACTTCTGGTCTTTTATAGACCATCATGTCTATTTGGATCAAAAGGTGCAGGCTATTTGTTGGTGCTTCAAAAAGTGAAGGCTACAACAGGGGGCAGTGCCTTCTCTTACAAAGCCCCACAGTTATGGAACAGCCTTCCAAGTAGTGATTGGGACTCAGACACAGTCTGAGTGTTTACATCTAGGCTGAAAACATTTGTTTATTTAAGACATTTGTTAACAGCTTTATAATAGGTAAAGGAGCCAATCTGGAAGGTTCTTGGGCATAGAGTGTTTTGGTAAACTGAGATGTATGGATGCTGTTACCCCCCACGCTCACATGTTCACTAAGGTTTGTTGGCGGTGGGTTGGATGACAGCTTTATGTTCCAGGGCACCCTCATGTCAGTCTTATATTCTGGCTCTCCCTGTTAATTATGTTGTCATAGTTAGTCTTGCTTGCACTCAGCACAAAATGTACACTAGTTTTAACTATGAGTTGACAATGGGCATACCTAACAATCTGTGTTTTTCTCTATCACTGTCAAGTTACACGTCAATCCTGAGATATCAGTGATGCTGGCCTCTCCTGCTCTTCAGACCTGCCTGATCCATCCTGATGCCCTACTTCTGGCTGGAATTCTCATCACTTTGCTCCTGTGAGGATGGCCCCATATGTACAACCCCTGATCTATCCTGATGCTCTATGTCTGGCTGAGGTTCTCATTGCTTTACTCCTGTGGAGGATGACCCTATATGGACAGTCTAAAGATACACTTAGAAGATGGCTCTGGACACTTACAGTTTTGCTATGATGGCTTAGGATTACAAATGCCATGATAACTTTAGGACTGCATTTGTCATGAACAGTCTTGCACTCAAGTCACCATCAAGCAACAGTTGATAACTTCAACAAAATGTACTTCATGTTAAAACTTTAATAGTTGCACAGTTGCCCTTTTTGACCATATAGGACACACTTACAGAAGTGAGTTATTTATAATCATGCTATCGGTGACCACCCAAATGAGGATGGGTTCCCTTTTGAGTTTGGTTCCTCTCAAGGTTTCTTTCTCATATCATCTCAAGGAGTTTTTCCTTGCCACCGTTGCCTCATTAGGGATAAATTTATTAGATCACATGTTTAAAATCTTTATTTTTATGTAAAGCTGCTTTGCAGTAATGTCTAGAGTTAAAAGTGCTATAGAAATAAAATGATGACTTTTTTTATTTGTATTTTCCAAACCTTCCCACATTTTCTGATTTGAGGTTGTAAATTTTACTCTTGAACTGCTCCAAAATTATAGTAGCACTGACCAGACAATAATACTTGACTTAGGTTCTTAGTTAATGCTTTTAATATTCTATAATATGTATGTTGGTTATGTTTAGCTTGAGAGCATGTCTGCAAGTTAAATTTAGCTAATGTTGTGCCACTTGATTGATTTATAATTAATATGCTGGTTTTTTAAATATATTTTATATAATCATAAACTAGCCATTTTGATTTGATTGTAATTCTCTTAATCTTTTTTTATTTTTATTATATGAATTGAAAATAACTGACATAGGACTTCAACTTTGGTATATTTTCATTGAGTTGTTTTATTACTGTAATATCTAATAAGTGTGTAATCGTGTTAATGTCTCGCTGAGACGTTGCATCGACAATGGGAGAGTCGAATGACTCTGCAAAGTATTCTCCAGTGTCAGTAAACTCATTGAACCTGTCCAAACTACAAACATGGACACCGTGGACTACACCTCCCACAATTCACAGCGACCTCTGGCTCCTGACTACTGACTCAGCTGCCAATTATTACTCCAATTAGTCCTCCTGCCTATATAAACCTCTCACTCTCTTCACCTCATTGTGAAGTATCATTCTGCTTTCCACAGTACATAACGAGCCTCGTTGTTCTCTGATTGACCCTCATTCTTCTGACTCTGGTTTCCCTGTTCTTCGTTTACTATTTTGTCTCTTCCCTATAACATTGTTTGCCAATCGCCCAACCCTTGCTTGTTCTACGACTCTGATTCTCATCTCACGTTTCGGCTATGTCATCATCTTCTCTATGATGCTCTTCTGAGTTTGCATCCATAAGTGCCTGCACCATGACAGGATACTTCACCACAATGGATGTAGCAGAAGAAGCACAGCAAACTGCTCTCAATGCCCAAGGATGCTTATTGCGAAAGCATCAGTAGATGCTAGCCAACCTCAACACCAAAATGTCCCAGCTAGCAACTGTGATGTTGCAGGCCCTCATTACATGTCCTGAGTCAGCTTCGAGCCCAACACTATAACTGCCGGCTCCGGAGAAGTTTGCCAGAGATCCGCTCGCCTGTAAAGGCTTCCTTCTCCAATGCTCCATGTATTTCATGGCTCTACCTAGCTTATCGGACTAACACAAGATTGCCAAATTCCTCACCTTCCTCATGGGAAAAGCGTATGGTGGGCCAGTGCAGTTTGGAATGAGGGTGGTGAGCCAACTAAATCTTATGAACAATTCCTCACTTTGTTCAAAAGGGTTTTTGATTATGAACCCGAGGGGAATGAAATAGGTGAAAGTTTACTCACCATATCACAGGGTTCCAAAAGCATGGCAGAGTATGCCTTGGAATTCAGAACACTGATGGCCGCTAGTGGTTGGAATGATCCCACACTGAAGGCAGTATTTCGCCAAGGCTTACACCCTGAAATTCTAAGTGAACTCTCCTGCAGAGATGAACACCTCACACTTGATTCCCTCATCAACCTCACGATTCACCTAGGCAATCTCTTAGCTTGTCGGCGCTCTACAAGAGAATAGTGAATTGGAACTCACCTCTGAAGAAAACTCTGTCATGGACATCTCGCGCACATGTTTAACTCGTTCTGAACAAGCCAGAAGAAGGAAGGAGAGACTTTGCTTCTATTGCGGTAGCCCCAAACATCAACTCAATGGCTGTCCCATTCGTCCGCCACGCTCATCCCCTTCAGAAGGTCCTCCATACAACATAATAAGGTTAAAGTTGGCTATTTCTACCCATATCCTCTCTAATTTCATTGATTCAGGGGCAGAGGGGAACTTCATCAGCAACTCTGTTGTGCAGAAGTTCAACTTGCCAACAACACCGCTGCACAGTGTGCTCAGCATTCGGACCATCGATGGAGGACCAATAGGAGATGGTTTTGTCATGCTACGCACTGCTCTTCTCTCCATCCAAGTGGGTGCAATTCACTCAGAACTCATTTTACTATACGTCACTACCACTGTAAGTCATGATCTTATCCTTGGCTACCCTTGGTGAATTACTCCAGCTTCATGACCCCCTCATCTCATGGCAGAACAAGGACATTCTACGGTGGTCTCCTGCGTACTTTCAGGGCTGCATTACTCGACCTCAAGTCATTCTCACATCCACCTCTGTGGAGAACCCCCAGCCTGACACCCTTGACAATGTTCCCAAATGTTATCTGGACCTCAAGGAGGTTTTCAGCAAAGGAAAGGCCTGTGATCTACTACCTCACAGACCATATGACTGCGCTATTGACCTCCTGCCAGGCATGTTACCACCTTGGGGATGTATATACCCTCTGTCTCAGAAAGAACAAGCAGCTATGGAGGAGTACATTCAGGAGGCTCTCAAGCAGGGTTATATCGCCCTTCTAGGTCCCCAGCCTCAGCAGACTTCTTCGTTGTGGAAAAATGAGGCGGGGGGTCTTCGCCCATGTATTGACTACAGGGGATTGAACCAGGTATCAGTGAAATACCCTTATCCACTTCCTCTGGTTTCCGCAGCCCTGGAACACCTTCGATCAGCAAGGATCTTCTCAAAACTAGATCTACGCAGTGCATACAATCTTATCAGGATCAAGAAGGAAGATGAATGGAAAACTGCGTTCAGCACCACTGCCGCTCCCTTCGAGTACCGGATAATGCCGTATGGCCTTTCTTTGGTGCCCAGCATGTTCCAGTGCTTAATCAATGACATGTTATGGGACATGCTGGGTCGGTATGCTATTGCATATATTGATGACATCCTAATACATTCCCTAGATGAAGAAAGCCATCAAGTGCATGTCAGAACAGTTCTACAACACTTGCTCCAAAATCATCTCTATGTGAAAGCAGAAAAATGTGAGTCCCATCAAACACATATTTCCTTCTTCGGATACTTCATCAGGGTTTGTATGGACTCGTCAAAGGTCTCTGCAGTTACGTCTTGGCCCATTCCCATGTCTGTCAAAGAACTTCAACGCTTTCTAGGTTTTGCAAACTTCTATTGCCGGTTTATCAGAGGGTTCAGTTCTATCGCCTCCCCCTTAACGGCACTCCTCAAGGAGGGACCCAAGCACCTTCAATGGAACCCTGCAGCAGAGGAGGCTTTCTGTCGTGTCAAGAAAGTGTTCATCTCAGCCCCATCCTACAGCATCCTGACCCTTCCAAGCTGTTCATACTGGAAGTTGATGCATCTGACATGAGGGTGGGGGTGGTTCTCTTCCAACGCTTCAGGGAGAAACAGAAACTTCATCCAGTGGCCTTCTTTTCGAGGAAACTCTCACCATCAGAGAGAAATTATGATGTAGGCAATCGGGAGCTACTTGCAATAAAGCTGGCCCTTGAAGAATGGCACCACTGGTTGGAAGGTGCCAATTACCCGTTCATAATCCTAACAGACCATAAGAACTTAGAATATCTCTGGAAGGCTAAGCAGTTAAACCACCCCATCAAGCCAGATGGGCCCTCTTCTTCACGATTTAATTTCACCATCTCTTTCCGCCCTGGTTCCAAGACTACTGAAGCTGATATTGTCTCATGGATCTTTGCTCCCCCTCATCAAGACTCCACTGCCCATCCCATTCTCCCTTCTCAATGCTTCCTCCAGTCCATTACTTGGGACTTAGACAGAGAAATCAGAGACTCTCAACCTCAACAACTCCCCAATAATCTTCCACCTGGTCTACTATATGTACCCAAGCAACTCAGTAGCAGACTCATCATGTGGGCACACACATCACCCACCATGGGACATCCGGGCAGCCATCGCACCCATCAGATGCTTCAAAACAAATATTGGTGGGAAAACATGCTCACTGAGATCAACCAGTTCATCGCATCATGTTCGAGCTGTACACAAGGCAAAGTACCCAGAACTCCACTTGCTGGTAAGCTCTGTCCCCTCCTGGTGCCTCAAAGGCCATGGTCTCACATAGCCATATACTTCATCACAGACCTTCCTCCCTCACAAAATCACACAACAATTATGGTAACCACTGATCGCTTCTCCAAAGCCCTCAAGCTGATACCCTTACCTGGCATTTCCACCACAGCCCAAAAAGCAGAACTATTATTTCAACACATCTTTCATACTGTGGTCTCCCTAAAGACAATGTAAGTGACAGAGGCTCTCAGTTCATCTCATGCTTCTGGAGGGCATGACTAGGGGTATCTGTCAATCTCACTTCCGGTTACCACCCTCAGTCTAACAGACAAGTCGAGAGAGCCAACCAAGAAATCAGCTACTTCTTGAGAAACTTTTGCATGCGTAACCAGGGGGATTGGGCACACTTTCTACCATGGGCCGAGTATGCACAAAACTCCTTCAAGCACTCTGCAACTCAACTAACACCTTTCCAGTGCATACTCAGCTATCAGCCGCCTTTATTCCCCTAGGACGACACACCCAGCCAGGTTCCAGCCATTGAGGAGTGGTTCACTTGCAGTCAGTAAACCCGCCAAACCTGTCCAAACTACAAACATGGACACCATGGACTACACTTCCCACAACTCAGTGCCCTCTGTCTCCCGACTATTGAGATCAGCTGTCACTCGTTATTCCAATTAGTCCCCCTGCCTATATAAACCTCTCACTCACTCCACTTCAATGCAAAGTATCATTCTGCCTTCTATAGTTCATACCAAGCCTTGTTATTTTCTGACTGACTCTAGTTCTTCTGACTCTTGCTTCCCTGT
>JAODVO010000024.1:40666708-40677862 GCA_025400055.1 Notarius lentiginosus | reverse complement strand
TGTAAAAACAGTCTGCATGCCTAGGTGCTTGATTTTATACACCTGTGGCCATAGAAGTGATTGGAACACCTGATTCCGATAATTTGGATGGGTGAGCAAATACTTTTGGCAATATAGGATAGAAGAGAATAGATTGCTTAAGGATAGAAGAGCGTGTTCAACAAATTGCTTATTTATCCCTTACCATTACAGTCCAGTGTAAAATTGGTACTATGACACACATTTCATTTGAATTCTGAGTGACCAATAGATTATTCAGAGGTAGCTTTTTGGAAAACATTTGTACTTGAGTTAGGGTAGGATACTAGGATACAAGATAGGGTACTTGTATTTAGCTTTAGGGTAAAATCAACATTAAAGTGACTGTCCATCTTACAAAAATCAAACAAGAAAAATCAAATTTGATCAAATTTTTAAAATGGGAATGCTCTAAATGGCTCTGTTGAACTGAATAACATCACAGGATGTGTTAGTATAGTTCATCCTGGAGGGCAGATGTACCATCACTTGACTACTGAGGAGAAATAAAGAGACAGGAAGGAACGTGAGAGAAGTGAAAACACCAGCAAGATAGGGTGATTGGGAGGGAAAGCTACATCCCACGGAGTCCACTCAAGAATTTATGGTCAGGAAGGGGAATGAAAGTGTAATTTATGTTGAACTCTCTACCATTGCCCTGCCCTCCCCTGCAAAATGAGAAACGGCTGTCGAGATTGCAGGGAGCAGACGCAGTCCCCTGGCGATGACACATCATTAGTTTTTATTTGTCTCTACTTTTATAGCTTTTGAAGCAACACCAACTAGTGTAGTACATTCCAACCCACAACAACTGTGTTGTATTAATACGGCACGCACATACACACCTCCCAAGATGGCGGCCCATTGCTCAGGTTCAAACCCTGGAAACACAAATCACCAGAGCTTAATGTGATAATGTATCAGTTTGACACACTGCTCCTCTGCTGTACCAATCTGGTCGCCATTCATAAAATAAAAACCTGAAGACATACAAGAGTACAATCTCTGGAACGCTTTAATAAACAGACAGTTAATAATTATTCTATTGATCATACATTCAGCCTGGATTTTGATTTATATGCTATAGAGTTTGTTCCATAAATAATTGTAACAATATTTTATATCAATTGTTTTGATATTAAAAATGGCATGCAGTGCAAAATTAAATTTCAATCAACTGATATAATTGATAATATACAACCCCAAATAAAAAAAGGTTGGGACAGTAAATTTGAAATTAAAACTGAAAACAGTGATATGACCTGGCGACTTGTCCAGGGTGTACCCCGCCTTTCGCCTGTAATCAGCTAGGATAGGCTCCAGCTTGCCTGCAACCCTGTAGAACAGGATAAAGCGGCTAGAGATAATGAGATGAACAATGATGCGTAAATAATATTTGACCTGTATTGCATTCAAAACAACACAGCAGGCCATCCCCTTGTGGAAAGCCACCTACAAAAACATTGCCTGTGAGTTCATGGCCCTCTTCAGCCAGGTTGGCATCTGTAAGGACCTCCTCACTGACCAGGGTACACCACTTATGTCCAAGCTCACGTTAGACCTATGCTGGCTGCTGCAGGTAAAACATCTAAAAACCTTGGTTTATTACCTGCAGACAGATGGGTTCATTAAAAGATTCAATCAGGCTCTGAAAAGGCTGCTATGAAAAGTCATAGATGAGGAAGGCTACAACTGGGACCTACTCTTACCCTACATGCTCTTTGCCATTCAGTGGATCCCACAGGCCTCAAGAAGGTTCACATCATTAAAGTGCCTGTTCAGATGAAGACCCAGGGACCTGCTAGATGTGGCCAAATAATCTTGGGAGAACAAGCCCACACCATTCCACTCAGTTGTCGAAGATGTATAAGACCTACAAGACCAAATAGAGCAGGTGGCTCCCATTGTAAAGGAGCACATGCAGGTGGCACAGAGGGAACAACAACAGGCTTACAACCACCCTGCACAGCCTTGAGAGTTCCAGTTGGGGAACAGAGTGTTCCTCCTCATTCCCAGGAGCACCTGCAAGTTCCTGGCACATTGGCAAGGCCCCTACACCATTACAGAGAGAGTAAGCCCAGTAAAGTACCATGTGCAGCAGCCAGGTAAGAGACCCTCAGACAAGCTGCATCATATTAACCTTCTGAAAAAGTGGATTGAACCTGTACCAGTGCTCTCTCAGCCCTCTCTATCCTTCACACCCCAACCAGTGAGTGGGTCCACCATGCAGAGGAGCTTATGCCAGCCCAGAAGCAGGAGCTCTGAGAACTGGAGAACCAGTTCAGGGACATGTTCTCAGTAGAGCCCAGGTGGATGCATTTATTCCAACATGAGATCAAGACACCACTGGGGTAGGTAATTTGACAAAAGTGCTACCAGGTCACAGAGGCTCACTGCCAGGCTATAAAGGCTAAAGTAGCCCAGTTGCTTCAATCTGGGGTATTTGAGGAGTCAACCAGCCTGTGGTCCAGCCCCATAGTTTTAGTCCCTAAGCCTGGTGGGTCTCTGCAACTATGCAATGACTTAAATAAGATGAAACAAGTCTCGGAGTTTGACAGCTACCCCATGCCCTGAGTGAATGATCTCATCAAGTGCCTGGGGAGAGCCTGCTTCATCTCTACACTAGACCTCACAAAAGGATATTCGCAAGTGGCCATTGCTCCCAGCTCCAGATCAAAGACAGCATTCAGTACCACACGGGCCACTGGCATTACCAGTTTCTCTCCTTCAGCCTACACAGGGCACCAGTGACTTTTCAGCACCCAATGGACATCCTCCTGCAACCCCATCAGCCCTACATGCCGCATAACTCAATGAGGTCTTCAGCCACTGCACATACACCAGATCCAACAGGCGCTGCTTGTATTCTGACTGATGGCCAACCCCCAGAAATGCCATCTGGGACTCACTGAAGCACAGTACCTATGCAGTTGCATCAGACGGGGCCTCCTGAATCCCCAAGACAAAATCATCAAGGCTGTGAAATACTACCCCTGTCCTGCAACGAAGCACCAGGTACATGCTTTCTTGAGCTTGGCAGGGTACTACAAAAGATTTGTGCCTAACTTCTTCTCTATAGCCTTCCCCTCTCAGACTTAACCAGGAAAGGTGAACCAGACAAAGTCCATTGGACAGTGGAAGCAGAGCAGGCCTTCTCCATGCTGAAAGCATCCCTCACCAGCGAACCAGTGCTCCAAAATCTGGACTTCTCATAACCCGTCCAGGTGCATACCGATGCCTCCGAGACCAGCCTGGGTGCCATCCTCTCCCAGGAGTTTGATAGAAAAAAGCACCCCATCGTCTACATGAGCAGAAAACTGACCCCACTGAGCAACAATATGATGCCATGAAGCAAGAAGCCCTGGCCATCAAATGGGCCATAGAGGAGCTACAATACTATTTAACTGGTCATCATTTCACTCTCATTATAGATCATGCACCCTTGCAAAGGATGGCAAAGGCAAATGACTCAAACAGTTGAATAACTTAATGGTTTATGTCCCTACAGGACTTCTCATTCCAGGTCCAACATTGAGTGGGATTACACCACAGAAATGCTGATGGCCTCTCCAGAAGAGACATGCTCTGGGCTCAGACCCCAACAACAGAGAGCTCAGAGCCAAAGGGGGTACTGTGACAACAGCAGGCCTGCAGCTTTTGTGCACAAGATTACAAGCACACCTTGCCACGCTGTCACAGTTTGTAAACAATGTGCACATAGCAGAGGGGTGAGGACATCTAATACAGCATGACTGGAGCTTGCTAATTGGGGTCCTCAATCATCCTCCACGAGGCACGGGGAGGATACAAAAGGACGCTGCTTTGCCAGTTGGGTGAGTAGGAGGATGGTGAAAGGAAATAACAAGTCTGTTCTGCTCTATGTGTCTGCTGACAAATTCCATTTCTGACAACACTCACCCATCTTCGAACGGAAGCGGCTCTCCTCCCCAACGCCTCTCCCGAGCACTGGAGCCTACACAGCCTCAAAGGGACATTATCACACCATGACAGGATAAATCACCAACATCTCACAACCTCACTCCCTTTTCTCCACTCCCTGCCACTCATGTAAATAAAAGAGCACTTGTTTTTACACTGCACTTCCATCTCCCAAGTCTGTGTCTGAGCCCAAGTGCGAGGGGGCACCACACTTGTTGAAATGTCCTGGGAAAATATGTCATCTTGAAGGCAGTATATGCTGCTCCAAAATCTCAATGTATTTTTCTGCATTAATGCTGCCATCAAAGAAGTGTAAATTAGTTTGCCAAGGACACTGACACAGCACCATGACAGACCCTGGCTTTTGGACTTTTTGCTGGTAACAGTCTGGATGGTCCTTTTCTCCTTTAGTCTGGAGCACATGGCATCCATTTCCTAAAAAAAGACTTGGAATGTGTGATGGAAGTCAGTAGCACTTCTGGACACAGTTAAGATAAAGCTTCCTTTTTGCACAGTAAAATTTTAACTGGCATTTGTGGATGTAACTCTGTATTGTAGTGCCAAACAAAGGTTTGCCAAATGAATCCAGAGCCCATGTGGTTATATCAGCTTTAGATGATTGGTTCTAGATGCAGTGCCATCTGAAGGATCAGTGATCACAGGTGTTCAGCTTAGGCTTGTGCCCTTGCCCTTTACACACCAGAATTCCTTCAAATTCCTTGAATTGTTTAATAATATTATGCATCAGAGAGAGAGAGAGAGAGAGAGAGAGATCCAAATCCCTCCTATCTTTCTTTAAGGAAAATTGGTTTCAAACATTTCAATACTTTTCTCATGCATTTGTTGACAAACATGAAATCTTTGGCTCATCTTTGCTTCTCAAAGACTAGGCCTTTCCTGGATACTAATTTTGTACCAAATCGTGATTACAATCATCTGTCGACATCACCTATTTCAAATCACATCATTATTTAATTGTTTTACCTCATTACTAGCCCTAAGTTGCCCCATCCCAAGTTTTTTTAGAATGTGTTGCAGGCTTGAAATGCAGGAACAGATGTATATTAACAAATGAAATGAAGTTGACCAGACAAAACATGAAATATCTTAGGTTCATACTCTGCAATGAAATACAAGTCAAAGCAAATTTAGAAATCACTGCTGTTTTCTTTTTTTTTATTTGCATTTTCCATACTGCCTCAACTTTTTCTCATTTGGGGTTGCAATATCAAAAAAAAAATTGTAATATAATAAAAAAAAAAAATCCAGAATATGCTTGGAAGGAAACTGGATGTCTATATGGTCATGCAGAATAAGACAACTTGAAGACTGTGATCTTGCAAAATGTAATATCTAGATTTTATTTTATGCAGGAATTTCAAATAATAAGATATACAATAACATAATGTATATTGTATTAATATTGTATTAAGTAATCATGATCAACATACACTGAAGTAGACAATTTCAGTAAGATACCACATCAGGAATGTCCATGCTCAATAATAAAAATTTGATACAAAAACTGTCAGTGTAAGTAGAAATGCATCACTTATGTGCTAGAGCATTGCTTTCTCTGATAGTGCTGAATATTTCTGAACTTCATGGATTATTTGCTAAATATAGCTGAACCTGTTGCAAAGATGCAGATATGTATAATAACTGATGAGACATGTGGTATATTGCCATATGTACTGTGGTATGCAGATTTCCACATGTACTGTGTAAAGGCTATGAAATAATGTGTTTGTACAATGTTCCTATTGCCCGCTCTCTCGTTCACACACACATGCACGTACACACACTCACTCACCCGTAGTCTGACCCAATACAGGTGTATGTTACATGCAATTCCTCACAAACTCTTCTGATCATTCATACACTGTTTATCCATCTTTCTCTCTGAACACAGCTCACGGCTCCTAGCCAAATCAAATATGCATTCATTACTCTGTGTATGGATTATTCTTCTCTTTGATCAGCCATTTGTTATACATAGACAGCTAAAAATGAAAAATAAAAAGTTTTGTCTAAGAAACCAAGGATCAAGGTTGTCCTATCTTTAGACGTCCTGTTGTTGAGGAATTTTAATAATTTTGTCCAAAATGCTTTTAAAAATAGAGGGAAAAAATAGTTTTACAATAAAAACAGAAATTAGTTCCAGTGATTTGTTTCGGTTTCATGATACAACAGAAATATAAAGAGAAGAAGTGTATCAGTTCCTGATTTTGATTGGTACCTTTCACAAAATAAAGCAGAGGCAACACTAGAAAGTGAATCAATGTAAGAATTGGAAAAGAGCAATAGGGTAATGTATTGTAAATGTGGATAAGTCAACTTATTGAAGGAAGCGTTCATTTGATGTGTCTTTCATAATTTGGGTAAAGAAGTCTTTAGCCAAATATGACAACAGGACATACAAAGCATGTCACTCACAAAACACTATAGACAAAATTATGATCCTTCATAAGGTCAGTCTTTCAAAGTGCTTCTAATTGCATGAACAAACATCTTTTCCCTATGTCTAACATAAAACAGTACACATTTTATTACTTATTGCAGTAATCCTCCAGTTCCCTTTGAGCATTTTCATGAATGTGCAGCAGCATTATTATTCCTTTTCAACATCAGTCTGATAATGTCACAATTAAGTAACACTCAGCAGCCTTTCAGAGTGGACTATCTTCTTTCCATCTTTTAGTCCACCATATGCCACTGTCAAGTCAAGTGATGGTGCTTGTTATCACTGATGGAGCAGTAGTAGTTGGACTTTGGGCCTTTCTCCTCTTACCTCCCCCTTTATTACTTTCCTTTGAGTCCCGACCACGGTTTTTGCCGTTTAATGTTCCTTGGTTCTTAGGTGCTGTCCCCTTGTCTCCTGAATAAGATAAGCAAATTTATATCTTTAGAGCATTGAATTTACTATTGCCAAAATTTATTTTTAACAATTATATATTAGTCAAGTAAAGAGTCTAATTAACTGTGACATTTTTTCAAATGCAAATATTTTTACTTTAATCAACTTTGTTTCTAAAGAAGGAGTGCACACACACAACACTTTTTCTAAATGCCATCATGATGCAAAACAGCACAGTTTAAAGTTGACAGCAGACATACAACAGCAGGCTATAAACCATAACCATGGCCCAGACAATAATAATCAAGAACCTGACACCCTAATACCCTGCACTGGAGGTGAGCTGCTTTCCGAACAGTTCTCCTTCTCACACTCTCTTCCAACAAAGCTTTGTGTGTGTATGCATCTGTCACTTATTTTAAGTGCATAACCACTTCATCAGTACAAACATCCATTAGAAAGGCTTTAAGAGTAATAGGGTCAGAAAGGGAAATATTACTAAGTATGAATGTGAAAGGCCTGATTATGATAACATTAGGATATTCTGTGATTAATTGTTTTAAATGTTATTACAATGGTGCTCAGAAGTCATACGTATAGAAGCAGACTCATATGCACAATGTAACATGTGAACAAGGCTGGTTAAGATCCAAGAATCACTTCAGTCACAATGTGGTCAAATACACAAGGAAGGAGCACAGGCCCCAGCCTCACCAGCACTACTGTAAAGGGAAGTCAGGGCCTCTCTGCTGACTGATGATTGTTATGAAATTGGTGTTGTGATTCTAGATGTTCCCTGGAAACCAAGTCAACACTTGTATGGTGCTGGAGAGCATTTGCTCCAAGTTTGATGACATGAGCATTACAGCCACTCTGTACTCCTCAACCTGGTGTACTGTTCTCTGAAGGCCTTATATTGCATATAGCCAAAAAAAAAAACCTTTGTCTGTTCTGTGTCTTGATAACAGTCTGCTGACTTTAGTGGTGGGGAATGGTTTTCACAAAAAACAAACAACCAAACAAACAAAAAAAACCAACAACCCAAAAACAATTATATAAGCAGCAACAGTATCTACTGTTCTCCAAGTGATAAGGATGTGATGAATCTCTTTAATTCATTATTCCAGATCTGTGCTTCTTTCATCCCTATCACATATAAGTCCCAAACTGATTGCTATGTTGGAAAAGCTCTTCATATGGTCAATTTTTTCTATTTTTACTTTACAGTATACATTAGTTTTGAAAACTAGATATCTCCCTGAACTATGATGTTTCTCTTTTGTATGTTTCATCGACAAATTGACAAATAATGTTCTAGCATCTTTAATTTCTGATTACACTCAAAAGTGAAAAATAATAAGAAAAGACGAAGAAAAATATCCCTTTAAACATAGAGCACATTAATATAATTTAAAGAGTGTTTCGTTATATTCTACAGTATATTTATAAAAATTCTATATTCTATAAAAGCTGTCATAATACATAGAGGATATTGCATGGTACCACAAAGATATGAAGGTTATCTTTGAGTGATGAACATATTCATAAGTGAGTGAAGCGAACGAGTGAAAATATTTTCAACACAACAAGATAAACTTCATATCTTCGTGCCACTGTGTAATGTTCTTTATATTATATGGACACATCCACAAAAACTGTGCAAGTTAATCAAAATAATACATTTTGAACCTGCTCGCCATTTTGACAATGCACGTCAAGTCAGTTGGAAAACAGTGGGAGTGACGTCATCGGAGTGAAATATCGGTAATTATGTCACTCAGGTCTGCAATGTATTTCAGGTGAAGAATGTGAGTTTTTCAACACGAGAAGACAAACTTCATATCTTCAAGCCAACATATGGTGTTCTTTTTATTATATTGACATATTCACAAACAAAAAGTACTCAAATTTATCAAAACAATTCACCGATGTAGTTTGTATGAAAAATATGAGTGGCATATTTCCCACTAAAACATCATCATAACTGCAGGGTTGTTTATTCGGCCATATTGCTGGGCAAGCTTTATGTTTGACAATGACCAGCACAAGTGTACGTGAGCGATTGTTAGCCCAATTCAGTAAACATCTATAGATAAACTTGTAGAAGTTACATCTAAAAGAACAATGTCAGGGACTTGTAGTGCTTTTGGCTGTCATAACAGATGTGGAGATAAGCCTGGTTTAACTTTTCACCACTTCCCGGTGAACCCACAACGACGAGAAAAATGGCAAGCTGCAGTTAAATGGGAAAACTGGATGCCAACAAAGCATTCCCATGTGTGTGGAGCACATTTTATATCAGATTAGTATGAAAGCTCTGTGCACCTGTTATTTCTCCTAACACTTTTTCTCGCTCAAGACCATTCAGTTAGAAAAATCCTATAGATAGATAGATAGATAGATAGATAGATAGATAGATAGATAGATAGATAGATAGATAGAACTTTATTGTCATTGTTTTAGAAACAATGGAATGCAGTTCAGCAGCTCTCGGTACTGGCAGTGCAAAATGCAAGGAACAGGGAATAAAATAGATGCATAAAACCAAAATAACATAACACAATAAATAGACGTAAAATCAATAAATAGGCATTTTCCTTGGGGGAGGGCGTTTGTTGCCCCTCACTGGTGGAGTTGGGGCAGGGGAGGTGGTTAAAGTTGATATTGTGATACAAGTTATCATGATACACTTTTCTGATGTACTTTATCACAATATTATGTCTTTTCAAAAAAAAATTTAAATGGTGATTACAAATGGATTAGAAGCAGCTAATTTGATGTTAAAACTGTAAAGATTTATTATTAGAATTAATTTAAATTAAAAAATGAATTTATTTTTTATGACATTGTAAATATAAAGGTTTATCAGTTTCTTTTTTTTCTTAAATGAAACACGGCTCATATACCGTGAGTAGAGAAACAAAATGGCGGCGCGTGTTGCTGAACCAACCGAGGGCGAAATAAAAACTACTCGAAAACAAAACCAAACAAAAAAGCAAATAAAAAAAAAGAGTGAAAGAATTTGATGGTAAGGGCATATTTTTTTCTCAAGAATTATTATTATTATTATTATTATTATTATTATTATTATAATAGCATTTTTTCACGAATTGCTCCTGTCATTTCATCAGTTTACATTCTAAACAGAAATTATTTTGTCAGACGTTTTGTATAAAGTTTTTATTTGTTGACTTTGCAAAAAATAAAAATGCTCTGTTTCTCAAAATCCAGTGAATGTGAATATAATAAAACGGTTATTCCGCTCAATCTCATTGTACATGGCTTATAGCTGACTCAGCACTACGCGCCTCATCGGTTATCAGCTCATGTATGACTTGATTTCGTGGAATAACTGTTAATTGTAGAAATGTTTTTAAGTATTGTGATATAATATTTTTGTCATATTGCACACTGCTACTCATGAGGCATTTAGCCCTGGATTTCTGTAAAGCTGCACGTTGGCAATGTCTATGCAAATTTTACCTTTAGTAAAATAAAAAGCCCGTTTCTCAAAAGGCGAGGATTATTTGGATGGGGTGTGTGTGTGCCCACGCACACGGGTGCACGTGTATATAAGACCTCCACTGTCTGACATGTTATTCAGACTGTCATGAATCTCTTGTTTAGTGAACAGACGTATTTCAGGAATCTTGAAGGACAGCTATTTTTCTTCTTCTTTATTGCATTATATAACCACAGTTCTCTGGAGCTCTCAAATCTATCACATGACTGGGCTGATAAATGTCAGCAACACGTTTCAGAAAAGTTGGGACAGGGGCAACAAAAAACTGAAAAAGTTGTGTCAGGCAAAAAAAAATTTGGTTAATTGGCAAGATAATGGTGATCTGGTGATAATTGGTGATATGGTATAGTTTTATGTAATGAGACATTTTTAACATTTATGAAAGGAGTATCCTGTGTCAGCATTTTTTGGTTTCTTGGTAACATGACAAGCTCAATTCTTTTGTCTTGCTAACTTCATGAGAGAACAAGGCAATCAGAGATAGTAGACCTCGCTCCTGCAGCGTAACGATGTTTTCCTCTTGGCTAGAAGGGGGGTCATTCAGATTATATTCATGCACTATTTATTTTCTTATTTGTTTCTTCCATTACTCCAATTGAATATAATTTTGTAGGGTTACGGTATGTTGATTTATCAGTTTTCCAGGGCATCATTAAAGACAGGCAGTATGGTGCTAGTATTATTAAACAGATCTGTACAAATTGTGGTTCATTCTTTTCTTATAAAGCATAATTGTTCAGAAAATATATACAGTGGGGCAAAAAAGTATTTAGTCAGCCACCAATTGTGCAAGTTCTCCCACTTAAAAAGATGAGAG
>JAODVO010000024.1:40558802-40570821 GCA_025400055.1 Notarius lentiginosus | reverse complement strand
TGACCATACAGTAATTAATCATAGTATAGGGGAAAACCCTCGAAAAACCTTGGAGGTTTCTGGTCTTCCCCTGCATGCTCTTTTTCTCTGTTTTAACAAAATGACTTGTCTCTTTTATGTGCAAATAAAAAAATAAACAAAATAAACAAATAAGTAAGTAAGGACACCTGTTCATTAAATTGCAAATTAGACTTTAAATTGTTTCATGCATGAGAGCCATTAAAAAATAAATTTTACTATGAACATGAGGCATATGCTGTATCACAGTAAAATGACCTAAATGTTAACTTTCTAAGAATTGCATTATATGTTAAAAAAAAAAAACACGTGTGAACATATCTGCCGCCGGCTGAACAATTATATCTATAAACCTAATGAGTTTATGGTAAACATTATTTTGGCTCTTCAGATAACTGCTGTCTACAGCTCAGCACACATAAGAATAGCCGCAACTTCCTGATCTTCCTATTTTACTGTATGTGTGCTCTCCATAAAATAACCAACACTTCACTGGAACTTAATGGATATGTTTCAAGATATGAGCTAAATAAGGAAGTCATTAGAGCATCCAGTAGCTGTGTTGGTATTGGGTAATTATAGTTGTGTAATTCAGAGATTGGGTGAGTGACCTTGTGCACACACACATTACTGTCAGGTTAACAGCATGAAATCATTAGGAACCACAAAAGTCCATTAATTCAGAATGTACACACTCACAATTAATCAATGATCAACATTCCATACTGCATAATCCCATAATGCAAGTGATGTTGTGGGGTTTGTTCATTTGTTTTGGCTCTTTCCATCACTGCTGGTGCTGTCTTATGATGTAGATATTGGTCATTTAAACACAGGTGAAGCCAAAAGTCTTTTCACAAGTCCGCACATTTCATGTTACAATATATTTCTTCTCGCAAATCAATTAGGGCAGCAGCTTTGTTCACATCAAATGTAATTTTAAAATGATCAATTAGAGACCAATTTATTTCAGCTTCAGAAGTCCATTCCTCCTTATGAGCAATTTCCATACAACTGAAGATACTGCAAGTATCTGTACAAACATCCATGCATTATCCATAACTGCTTATCCTGTTTAGGGTTGCGGACTGGAGCCTATCCCAGCTGACTATGGGCAGGAGGTGGGGTACACCCTGAACAAGTCACCAGGTCATCGCAGGGCTGACACATAGAGACAAACAACCATTCACATTCATACCTATAGTCAATTTAGAACCACCAATTAGCCTAACCTGCATGTCTCTGGACTGTGGGGGGAACCAGAGCACCTGGAGAAAACCCACACAGACATGGGAAGAACATGCAAACCACACACAGAAAGACCCCCCATCGGCCACTGGGCTCAAACCCAGAACCTTCTTGCTGTGAGACAACAGTGCTAACCACTACACCACCATGCTGCCCTCTGTATAAACAATTTTATGGAATTATAAAATATTGGGACCCTACAGACACTCCTAGGGACAAATAAACTTTCATCCGTAATGTTCAACTGAACCCCACAAAAACAACAGAGGAACTGGTGAAGGATGTGGAGGCATCATGTACTAAAGTATGTACATTCACTGGCTGTTATGCAAGGAAAAAGACTCTACTTCAAGACCAATATAAAAAAGCCAAACTGTTTGCAGTTCATCTGAAGAATCAGGCTTATAATCTGAAGAACACCATCCCAACTATGAACCATGGGGTGGCGGCATAATGTTCTGCAGCTGTTTTGTTGGAAAAGGAATGAATGCATTTCAGAAAATTGATGGCATAATGAGGAAGGAGGATTATCTAGGAATACTGAAGCAACACCAATAAGATACGAGTCAAAAAGTTAACCATGGTCACAAGCATACCTCTAAAGTAGAAAGAAAATGGCTTCGAGACAACAAAGTGAAAGGATTGGAGCGGCCATCACAAAGCCCTGACCTGAATCGCATAGAAAATTTGTGGACTGAACTGAAAAGGCATGTTACACCAGTTTCATCAGGAGGAATGGGTTTTGAGAAGCTTGTGGAAAGGTACACCAAGTGTTTGATTCAAGTTAAGCAATAATAAGGCAATGGTGCCATATACAAACAAAGTGCCTATAAACTTTTGACCCACTGAAAATGTAACAGTAGAGCTCCTGCATGTGAAGCAAAGCTGCATACTTTAGAGAATATGTATACATCATTTAATACATCAACCTGATTTTTGATGGCTTTTGAGATCACATGGTGTATGTATACCACCACAGGAAACCTGATCGTAAGTGCAAAGCAACATCTCATAAACACCTGACCACTGGACAACAAAATTTGCACATATTTATCTCAGTGATAAGGGAGGTACAAACAAATGGTCATGTGGTATGACATCATTGATGACGTGATGAAAACTAGGAAAATATTAGTATTATTCTATTCAGGGTGATTTTGTGCCCATGTAAATATTTTGCTCATACACTCATCATGAGCTCTGTTTTCAGGCAGTGCCAGTGCCTAAATATATATTATATAAAAACTGAATTAAATCTGTTTCTTAGCTGTATTATGGAAAAAAAAAAACATTCAGTAATTATCCTAATTGACTTCACATAGGAAATGAACGATAACATGAAATGAGAATGTCAGTAGCTCAGGTATATGCAAGCATTTGGCCTTAACTCAAGGACAAATTATATTAAGGCAATGAGTCCAAACCAAAGAGATGGATAAGGTGTGGGATGGCACACACTTCTTTGCTCACTGCTCTAACTCACTTCCCTGCAGCATGCAGGTTTCTTTCTCTACAAAAAGTAAGAAGATTTGTGTTAAATATTAGTGCAGTCCTAAGTGTAGGGCTGACTTCAACATCCAACAGTTTAAGAGCATAACTGAATCAGGAGAGGTGGCATGGTGGTGTAGTGGTTGCCTCACAGCAAGAAGGTTCTGGGTTCGAGCCTAGTGGTTGACAGGGGCCTTTCTGTGTAGAGTTTGCATGTTCTGCCTGTGTGGGTTTCCCCCAAAGACATGCAGGTTAGACAAATTGGTGGCTCTAAATTGACTGTAGGTGTGAATGGTTTGTCTCTTTGTGTCAGCCCTGTGATGATTTGATGACTTGTCCAGGGTGTACCCCACTTCTCACCCATAGTCAGCTGGGATAGGCTCCAGCTTGCCTGCGACCCTGCACAGGATAAGCGGCTACAGATAATGGATGAATCAAATCAGGAGAACAATTAATGAAAAGTCCAGACAACTGGCATTCTCTACTTAAGCATTAAAAGCAGGTTACACATCAATAACAGTGGCTGTTGTTTTTAACTGTGAACGACTTTGCATTGTGAATTCTGAAGTCGTGAGCATTTGTTCTCATTGGTGACATTGTAAGTTTAATTAAAATTGTTTCTGTCTGGTTTTAGATAGAAGGTCACCATCAAACTTTGTATAATGGGACACAGAAAGAAAGAAAATGTGAGAGAACAAACTACTCTAGGTAATTCATTTCACTTCTTTTATCTATTAGCCAAATAACCTTTTCACACCATGAAGTCCTGATTAATGGTTTGAAATGGGTTTTGCGTTAGAGAATTTGCTATAGCCAAGTGCCAAGGTAATGGACTCAGCATGGGATCGGTGAGTAAGGAACCACTAAGTGCCCCCGAATTTATACATTTGTGTCAGGTAAAGTGTGTGTGTGTATGTGTGTGGGTGGGTGTATGGGTGCGTTTGCATATTTTATGTAGACCATAAACCACTCACAGTTTAATATCCATCACCGTTCAAAACACTGGTTGTTTGCTTTCATGTCAGCAGACAATTCTGCATGTCATTTGTGTTACACCAAAAGTAGAAATATATATAAATGTGACCCTCCATTAAAAACCATTCGGAAGTCACAAGGCACGATTTTGAAATACATGGGGAAATACATTGTGTGGGCTAAAATAATCAAATTTTAGATTGTGGCAAAATGTCAGCGTATAATGTCTACACTTTCATGTTTTGAAAGAATTTTGCAGATTAATACCTTATTACCTTTAAAATGTGCTTTAACTGAGACGATGTATTCAAATCCTGAAGGGAAAAAAACCCTTTAGACTTTTTACCAGTGATGTTAAACCTTCATGTCTGGTATCAAAATACACTGGAGATTTCCCACTCACGAGATTCATTATTCATTTTGATGTAATGTCAATGAGTAGCCAATAAAATGGGATAAAACAAACTTGTCTTCGTGTAAACAAAATTTGTATTATTGCATTTAATGCCCTTGTTGCTATGCATGATCTATAAGAAGGCTTATGATTGGCTGTGTGTTGCAAACTGTGCATGCAAAGGAGCAGTACAGCCAATCAGAAGCCTTCTTATAGATCATGGATAGCATCATTCCTGTATGAACCATAGTGGGAGAAATTGCAAAACTCTTAAATTTAAAATCACAATGATAGTTAAATGTTGAGCGAATTAGTTGTGGATTTCTTCGCCCAACCCTGGGAAGAGGATATTATCACTGATATGAGTAACAATGAAGATAAATTTGAGGATAGCTTTGACCCTAAAAAGACTGATTTCGAATTTATCATGCAAAGTGCTGCTTGAGGTGAATATGCTGCCAATGCCAGTGGGAGAAAGATTCAAAATGTAGGTGAATCACGGATTTATATATTGTGGGTAGTTACTATGATCTTTCTGTAGTGTGTTGTGGAAGTTTCTATTGCAAAGGGCATCATAAACATGATGGGAATCACCATAAATTTCATGAGTATGAGTAGACACTCACCGGTCACTTTATTAGGTACATCCATCCACATGCTGTTTTATGCAGTTCTCCAATCAGCCAATCCCTTGACAGCAGCACAATGTATCAAATCACACAGATAGAAAATCAAGAGCTTCAAACATCAGAATGGGAAAAATTGTGATCTCTGTGACTTTCACTGTGGCATGAGTGTTGGTGCCAGATGGACTGGTTTGAGTATTTCAGAAACTGCTGATCTCCTGGGGTTTTCTCACACAAGTCTCTACAGTAGAGTTTACACAGAATGGTGTGAAAAACAAAAAACATTGAGTGAACAACAGTTCTATGGGTGGAAATGTCTTGTTGATAAGAGAGGTCAGAGGAAAATGGCCAGAATGGTTCGAGCTGCTAGGAAGGATATAGTAACTCACAGTAATTCTTTACAACCATGGTAAGCAGAAAAGCATCTCAGCATGGAACAGCAGAAGACCACATTGGGTTCCAATCCTGCCAGCCATGAACAGGAATCTTAGACTCAAGAATAAGTTCCTATTAAAGTGGTTGGTGAGTGTATATCATTACAAAAAGAAGTATGAATTTATGTGATAGGACTTTCTTTCATTTTCTTTAACTACTCCACTACATTTGGTGTAGTCCTAGTAATGCTTGACTACAAAGCAAAAACCAGCCACCTCTTACCTGAAGATGCTAATCAAACCCTGCTCTAGACCACACTTATATAATTTTATACATTTATTCATTCATTAAGCTTCAGAATTTTTTTTCAGGATTGCATTGGATCCAGAGCCTGTACTGAAAATACTGGGTATAAGGCAAGAATATGCCCTGAATGGGACCCCAGTCCTTTGCAGAGAACCATGAACACACTCATTTACACCGATAGCAATTTAGCAAAGCCTGTTTGCATGTTTTTTGGGAGGTGAGAGGAAACTGGAAAATGCAGAGGAAACCCATATGCACACAGAGATAACATGCTCAGAAACTCTGCACATACAGTAACCAAGTTCAGGCTCAAACCAGAGACCCTGGTGCTATGAGGTGGCAATACTACCCACTTTGCCTCTGAAATATTTCTATAGATTTATATCTGCTTCATAAGTGGCATTCTATGTGCAATACTCAGAAAGTGTTTGAATAGACCAAGCCAGAATGAACTCAGTAACACTGAAAGTGAGGCTAAATTTATGGAAGGAAGTGCAGTAAGACAGGCTTGGCTTTGCTGATGCCTGTGCAGATGTATGCCCAGTTAGAAAACACCATTACTCGGCATGGGTCATTCATCACTTGGAAGAATGGAGGAACCTCACTCTATCCTGAGGCTACTTCTGAGGGAATATTGTGTTTGGATGAGAATATCATTGCTGTCTCTGCAGTGAAGGTTTTCTAATAGCTTTGGATATGTTCCAATGGAATAAATTTAGGGAATTATGTGATTATTTCATACAGGTGAATGTGTGTAGAGAAATTTAAATGAGTAATTATTTATTTTATGAATTAATTACAATCATCTGATGTATATTATTACCCATAATACTCTTGCAGTTCACTGGCATTTCTAGTTTGTTTATAGAGACTGACTATCCTTTTCTTTGAATTTCTTTTCTCTCTGTTTTGTTTCCCATTTGTTTCTGCTTGGATTATATTATCTTAGTCAGGATGGCAATGACACACTTGAGTTTTTTTTTTTTTTTTTGCTAATCCATTCCTACATCAGCTACCACATCTCCCATCCACTGTGTGGTCCGCCTAGTGTGTTCACCTGTTGAATTTGGGAAGGTCAATATGTTTGGTCACTCAGCTCCTGATGAGGATACTAGCATTGATAGCTGCAGTTGTAGTAACAGTAGTCCTCTTTGGCTTCTTGGAATTATGGAAATTTTACAAATGGATTATTGGCCTGTGACTAAACACCAGATCAACAGAAATGTGTCTTTGTCTCAGTGAAAGGGGCACAAGCTCTAACTCACTGGAAACCTGAAGCTTTACACACCACAGGGGTCTGTCTGAGAGCTTTGGCCCATCGTCGTCGTCATCATCAACTGCCCATTGCTAGCAATGATGACCGCTTCATTAGGATGTGCAGAAATGCAGCTGGGCCACGAGGCCTGCACCAAAGCCACAGAGCCATCCACAGCGGCAGCATGAATGGCCCGGCCAAGCCACCATGGAATGCCTGGCCTTGCCAGCTCTCATATACTATTCTCCTCTCCTAGTGAAGCACCTTGCAGAGTAAGGTAAGACAAATAATGTCATGCCCCCATTGTGTTGTCTCTCTTGACCTCCAGACCTGATGCCAAGTGGTGCACAAAAGTGTCACAGACCTGACAGGTATGGAAGTTGCCCCACAGTAACAACTGACTTGCCGAGTGATGCCATCCATTGGCCATTTGAGTGGCTCTTCCGCATACCATCTGGTGGTGTGCCATTGGCCCTGTTGGGTTCATCTGCCACAATGCACCGAAAACTGCCCTACTGCCAGTGCCTTATTGGTGATGTACTATTTAACTCCTAGCTGGAACCCAGGCAGGTGCTACCACTCCGGGTCAGAGCAGACCTGGGAGTAACGGTGATTAAGGGGTAACTCCACTTTCCCTAATACTCAAGTCCTCCTGGACCTGAGACTCACCACAGATTGCAGTTTAAAGTCATATCCAGAGATTATTTGTCCCATCAGAGATAAACCCATGGTAAGCCTTACTGAGGTCACCCATGATAAGCCTTACTGAGGTCAGTGTACTTGCTAGAGTGGCACAATGCTGTAGTGTGTATTTACAGGAGCATGGCAACTATATGCAAAAGTGACCTCTATGTGTCCTGACCTGGCACAGCCAAAGAGGACCTCTTTGCCAATGCCAAACTGACTCAATTTTAACCGTGGTTCTCCCTGGTGGAGCTTGACAGTCCTGGATCAAGAAATCCTGGATCAGAAAGTCTTGCTCATCACCCCAAACCATACTGTAAGGCCCTGGTGTCCACTGCTACACTCATTAGTTGATGTACAGGCTTGACATTTTCCTCTCAGAATAGATCTGTTGTTCCAAATGGACAAAATGATTTAACAACCTTTGCCAGGTTACTTGCACCTGGACGATTAGCTGTGATGGAGGACTGTGTTGCAGAATTCCAACAGACAGACCAGAACCCAAGCGTCCCTAGTGCAATGGTGGAAACTGTTCCACAAATTATGTGGACTGTATCGTCTGTACCCAGTATACTGCACTGTTCTGATAGTACTAGTCTACACAGCAGAAAGTCCCCATCTACAGTGAATGTGTACATGGTGGTCAGGGTGCATGTCAAAGCATCATGGATAGTGTCTCACTAGTGATTCATAAACGTAAGCAATCTATTAACTTTGCAGCATTCCATGACCAGCAATCTGGTGAGTGTTCCTTGCTCTTGTTGAATCAACAAAATTATGGCTTAGTGGTTTTATAACCATACTAAAAAGCACATTATTTAACCAGTGTTTTTTTATAAGAACTGTAATTAGGATAATCATCAATTACTATAGTTCAAGAAGGGTATTTGCTTCAATATAATCCATCAAAATTCTCCTTTTAGCCGCAACACTATGCAGACACACTGAAGGTAAGCTTCCCTTGAGACCTATATTTTCTGGACTCATAAATTATTTTTTGGGGGAAAGGTATAGTTTGAATATTCCCTATTAATTAGTGCAATATATGATACAGTTTAAAAGCTATTTTGTATTAACAATTTCATGAATTAAATTATTTTAAACAGTATCAAGAGTGCATTCTTGTTTTCAGTCATACTTAACTATGTATAATACTGAATTGATTTTATGCCCCATAATTTCTGTTGTAATCATTGTTCTAAACCCAACCAGAACTTCTTTCCCACTATTCCTCTGTATATTATATAATATAATAATGACTGTTTCGCATTTTTGTGGACAACACTGGCACTTAGCAAAGGCAAGTAAACTGTTTGTTGATGTTTTAGATGGCATATTGAATCTTATGCCACTTTTAGTGGTGTTTAAAATGGAGCTACAGTGGACCTGAGAACTAAAAAGTGATTGTCTGCTACACTGTGTTTATTTACATCTCTAACATGATCTACATTTGTATGTTTAAACAGCTTATTTCAATGTTTATACTTCAACTCAGAGAATATTGTTGATACTTCCCAACACCATACATTTTTGTTTGAGGAGCTATGGCAAGACTCAGTGGAAGAAAGCAGCAGAGGAGAATGATGGCAAAAAAAAGAGAGCAAGTAGTAAATGACCCTATAGAGCCTTGGACTCCTTTCTTCATTGTAAGACCAATTTGGCAAAGGTTATTTAAATGTTAGAAAAAAGTTAGAGAGACAGCATCTTGATTCACAGGACTATGACAATAAACAATTCCATCCAGCCATCTAGCTGCTTATTCTGTACACGGTCACAGGCAAGCTAGAGCCTATCCTAGCTGACTATGGGCGAGAGGTGGGGTACACCCTGGACAAGTCACCAGATCATTGCAGGCGACACATAGAGACAACCAACCATTCACACCTACAGTCAATTTAGAGCCAGCAATTAGCCTAACCTGCATGTCTTTGGACTGTAGGGGAAACCAGAGCAGACACGGGGAGAACATGCAAACTCCACACAGAAAGGCCCTTGTTGGCCACTGGGCTCGAACCCAGGACCTTCTTGCTGTGAAGTGACAGTGCTAATCACTACACCACCGTGCTGCCAGTAAACAATTCCCAACCATTAAAACCAATATTTCAGGTCTCACAAGTGGCTGAGGTCAGTTGAAATCAGATGTGGCTTTTTTCTGGTAAGGTTCCATAGAAACTCATAGCAGCAGACAACTGTTGATGATCTTTAATAGGGAAAAAAATAGGATAAAAATGAAATATTCCCTATGAACAGCATTTAGTTTCACCAAGGCCTGCCAAGTTTAGGAACACATTTTAGCAGCTTGAGAAATATGACTATTAAGAGAATATAATGAGTAACAAATGAGGCCATGACATCAGCAAGTTGTAACCAAGATTTTTGTTGAAGTCAAATCCAAACAGAACTTTTATTTTTAAGTACCAAGTGCCCAAGGCCATCAGATTTATCTTACAGTTCAGTTTATCTGTCTCAGGCGGCAGTGAATTACCTTGGCATGCTGCTTAACAAAAATTGTAAAACTGCTGATAACTGAGAAGCTATTTATTTTTATAAATGAGAACCCATCATTATGAGTGACTGTGAATTTACAAAGCACTTCAGCTATGTTTTAATTTTGCTCAATATACAGTATATTCTGTGCTTCTATTTTCTATATAATTATTTTACACTTTGATTTCAAATCTTTTTATTATTATTATCTATAATAATAATTTCATCTCAAATAATATATTTTAAGAAATTACTTCATATATTATGTAATTTACAATAATATTAATTATTGGTATGACTAATTTAATAATTATTTTAAGTACCCTTTTACAACTAATACATAATATTACTTAATATTACATAATCAGTTGTGGCAGTGGGGGCATGGCCAAGCATCGGTCTGTGACTGGAGGGTGGAGTCAGGGAAGGTAAGTGGCAGATTCACTACACCTGGGGTTGATTAATGTGTGTTTGTGTGTCTTCCCCAGTAACCGCGCCCAGGGGATATAAGGAGGGAGAGAGCAGAGGGAAGAGATCTCTCCCCGACGAGACAACATATGTGCATTAGTATAAACGAAGTCACTGGAAAGTGCTGAATAAAAGTGCTGTCAACAAAAGTTCTGGCCTGCCGTCTCTCTGTGCTCCGCCCAGTCGTTAAACCTTTTACATCAGTATAATTAAATGTACTTTAAATTAATTTATTAATTGAAATAAATAGGATACAAGTCTGCATTGAAATAGTAAGTTAAGAAAGAGACAGTGAGATTACCTCATCAAGTAAGAGGTCAAATCCAAGCATGCCACATGTCTTTTATAAATAGTAGGGATAGAATTGTGCTTATCCAGTGGTGCTATCTTCTGAGGGAAAAAAAGTTAGTGTAGTGTGTGGGCTCTTTTGATCTTAATTGAGAGTCCTCTGGAGCAATGGGCTCACGTCATAGTCTGTAGTCTAGATAGCAAAAGAAAAAAGGGTCTGGTCTGTTGTCCATATCTAAGTAAAAGGGCAGCTGATAAACCATGGCGCTGGAGCACCCTCTTCATTTAAACACTCAACTTTCTTTAGGGTTCTTGCATAAGGATTATATTGGAAGCTTTGATATGGTTCAAAATCAGGCCTATTTTGGAAAGGAAAACACATACCACTTTAAATGCTCCTAACTTAGGCTTATAGAGTTAATACATGTGTTTTTAAATAGACAATATTTTGGTTAATAAAATACAACTGTTTATAATACATCTTCATTTTTAAAAAATCTGCCATTGCCTATAAATTGTATTCATTTTCAAAAGCTATTAACTATCTTTCAGTTTTGGATGGCTTACCACCTACTCAGAGTTTCTCTGTCACGAACATCCATTGTCAGTTAAGCTTCTCATGCCATGTACCAAATAAACAAAGTGCAGAATCATCCAAACTTTATGACAGTCTATTGTCTGTCTTTTAAGAGGAAAGAACTTGTTTGTTTTGGCCATCATACAGACAGACCTACATCTGCCAGCTTTTATAAGCAAGCACTCTGGAAGTTTTGGAAAAGCTCAGGAAATCACAATTGCGGGTGAGGAATCATTTTTGTGTTCCACTCTAGATTAGTACTGAGTTTCCAAGAAACTCTCACCACACATATTTTTCTTATCAAAAGGTAATTATTTTATTATTATTTTAAACACAACTACATAGTTTGCATATGTGCCTTCTATGATTCGTTTTACTTGACACGGTCTGGCGTAAGAAACAGATGGGTGCATTTAGTACTGGGAAACCTTTGAATTGATGCCCTGTAACGATAGCAACCTTAAAACCTGTCTTTCTGTGTTAGTTCTGCAAATTGTTTCTCTGTGAATAGTTCTGTTACATATTTTATCAAAAGACCATGAAGAGCAAACAATTTTCTGGAGATTCTATATCTTGTACATTCTAGATACATATGTATATCTATAGTATAAACATGTCTGTAACAACGCAAACTGAAATAAATGACCTATTTATATAGTAGGTAAACAGCTGCAGTACTACAAATGTATTAAGATGCCAAACTAGTGATATTTTCTTGGCAGCCAAACCTCACTATAGTCTACTAGCCAGCCTGATGTCCCCAATGGTGAACCTAGAAATGCTGAGTACTATAAAGTTTTATGACAGAAATGCAATATATAGGTCATAAG
>JAODVO010000024.1:40317773-40328215 GCA_025400055.1 Notarius lentiginosus | reverse complement strand
AAATCAAAAGGTGCTTCAACAAAGTATTAGTTTAAGGGTGTGCACACTTATGCAACCAGCTTATTGTACATTTTTTTCTTTTTTATGTTTTCCCCCAAACAGATTTGTTTGTTTTACAATTGAATTGTACAAGTTATAGGTCACATTAAAGGTGGGAAAAGTTTTGAAATTATTTATTGTGGTCTCATTTTTTTTTTACATCAGAAAAACCTACGTATCATTTTAATGGGGTGTGTACACTTTTTATATCCACTGTATGTTCCTGATGTGGGTGAAATACTGAAGCATAGCAGGAGGGGACAGATGTGAACACAGACTTTATTTTTGACTATCGTGCTTGCTTTTCAGCATTACTACTCTCTTTCGTATGCTCACTCTCTCACTCTCTCTCTCTCTCTCTCTCTCACACACACACACACACATGCTCTGGTTGGGAGAGATCCCCTTTCTTCGCTCTCTCCCTCCTTTTCTATCCACCGTCGTCATTGCAAAACACACACACCACATTAATCGCCAACAGGTGTACTGACTTTTCCACTCACCTTCCCTGACCCCACCCTCCATTCACAAACCAATGCTTGGCCATGCCCCTGCTGCCACAGTCATATACACCAATCAGCTGTAATGTTATGACCACTGACAGATGAAGTGAATAACACTGATTATCTCATTACAGTGGCACCTGTCAAGGGGTGGGATATATTAGTCAGTAAGAGAACAGTCAGTTTTTGAAGTCAGTGTGTTGGAAGCAGGAACAATGGGCAAGCGTGAGGATCTGAGTGACTTTGACAAGAGCCAAATGGTGATGGGTAGATGACTGGGTCATTTCTCCAAAATGGCACATCTTGCGGGGTGTTCCTGGAATGCAGTGGTTTGTACCTACCAAAAGTGGTCCAAGGAAGGACAACCAGTGACAGGGTCATGGATGTTGAAGGCTCACTGATTCACATGGGGCACAAAGGCTAGCCTATATGGTCCACAGAAGAGCAACTGTAGCACAAACTGCTGGAAAAGTTAATGCTAGCTGAAACAAAGGTGTCAGTGTTAAGTTTTTCAGAATCAATGAGCCTTTGACATCCATGACCCTGTCGCCAGTTCACCAGTTGTCCTTTCTTGGACTACTTTTGGTAGGTACTAACCACTGCATACTGGGAACACCCCACAAGATGTGCCATTTTGAAGATGCTCAGACCCAGTTATCTAGCCATCACAGTTTGACTTTTGTCAAAGTTACTCAGATCCTTACGCTTGCCCATTTTTCCTGTTTCCAACACATCACCTTCAAGAACTGACTGTTCTCTTGCTGCCTAATATATCCGACCCCTTGACAGGTGCCACTGAAATGAGACAGTGTTCATCACTTCACCTGTCAGTGATTTTAATGTTATGGCTAAACCATGTATAATAATTGCACAGTATCTTCAGAAAGTACTCAATAAGGCTCTAGTCTTCAAGTTGATTCACAACAATCCCAGACACATTTTGCTGTAGCAAAGCTACTAGCACACCTATGGCATGTAATCATTTCGTTATAAAAGTTACAAAAACCCTGTCTAACTGCATCACATATGACACTGTAGAGAAATAGAAATATGTGAAAAAAGGGTGTTACCTAAACCTAGGTGAAAGGCCTCTGCTTTAAAAGCATGTCTTGAAATATCGGCGTGGAATTCTTATAAAGCTTTTATTATTAATAATACATTTACAACCTGCTGTATTTAGATATTATTGTAACACAGCTGTAACAAACCAGATGCTCACGGATTAAGAATGAACTCAAGGTTTTAATGAACACAGTGAGAAAAGACAATGTACAAAAGCCAGGCCAGGTCAATACCGAGAAATCCAAAACAGTAACAAGGGCTAGACAAATCGGGGTCAGGTAATGGGCAATAGTCCAAGAACTGGGAATCAGAAAAACACAGGCAATCAAAACACAAGGGCTAGGCAAATCATAATCAGAAAACAGGCAAGGATCGAAAAACTGGGAAGCAAGAGAAACGAGCCAACACACACAAGGGCTAGGTGAAACGGGGGAAAAAAACGGAAGGCAAAAGGGGTCAGACACATGAATACAATCAGAATGGAACCGCTCAGTAGGCTCACGGAATGTGGAGGCAATATTGTGCAAGGAACAAAAACAAAGGGGTATAAATACAAACGGAAACAAAAAGGTACAAGTGATGGAAATTAGAACTCAGGGGAGTCACTCCTAGGAAGTGGCTCCAGGTTGGCTGACAGAGTGCATGTGGTGTGAGGGGGATTGTGGGAAGTGGACTCCTGAGTGTTAGGTGAGCTCAGGAGCGTAACAGTACCCCCCCAAGGAATCCAAGGAGGATGAGGGCGACCGCGATGACCACCACCCACACTGCCGGGAGCACTCCTGAGCGAGCCATCGGAACTATCGCGGTGCTGGACAGAGGGTCGTCGCCGCGGATAACCTCTGGGACCACTGCTGTGCAGACTGCCAGGAGGGCTGGACCCACAGCGCCTGGAACAGCCCCTAGGCCGAGGCACAGGCTTCTCTGGATGACACTGATGGAACTCCTCCACCAACCCCGGATCCAGGATCTCATGCGGGAACCCAGCTACGCTCCTCGGGCCCATAGCCCTCCCAGTCCACAAGGTACTGCAGAGTCCCTCCTCTCCTTCTGGAGTCCAGCAACCAGTGGACCGCGTACACCGGGGTACCTTTGACGTACACTGGAGGTAGGGGCGTGACATCGGGTGTGGCCTCATCCAACGGACCTGAGATAACAGCAGGTTTCAAGAGAGCTACATGAAATGAGTTAGAAACACAGTAATGCACATGCAGATCTAATTTGTAAGTAACTTCATTAATTTGCTGGAGAATTTTAAATGGACCAATGTATTTGGGTAGTAATTTTCTACCTCCCTCAGGAAACCTGAAGTCCCGGATTGACAGCCACACTCGGTCCCCAGGGAGGTAGGTAGGTGTGTCACCTTTATGATGATCCGCCAGCCTCTTGTGTCGGCAAAGGACGTTCTTGAGCCACTGGTGGGTCTGTTCCCAGACCTGCTCACTCTGTTGCATCCAACTGTCAATGGCTGGGTTGTCAGAGGGTGTGGCAGACCATGACATTAAGGGGGGTTGGTAACCCAGCATACATTGAAAGGGTGTGAGACCCATAGCAGAGATAATTAATGAGTTTTGGGCCATTTCGGCCCAGGGCAAGTGGTTGGACCAGTCAGCTTGGTTTTCATGACAGTACATTCTCAAAAACTTTCCCAGTCCTTGGTTTACCCTTTCACATTGACCATTAGACTGGGGATAGTAACCGGAGGTGAGACTGACGTTAACTCCCAGTCTCTCAAAGAAAGCTGACCATACATGCGAGGTGAATTGAGGCCCTCGATCAGACACTATATCTTCTGGAATACCAAATATACGGAACACATAGTTAAAAAGGGTTTCAGCTGTCTGAAAGGCGGTAGGTAGGCTAATTAAGGGAATAAATCTAACTCCTCGTGAGAAACTATCAACAATGGTCAGAATGACTGTGTAGTTCTGTGAGGGGGGGCAAGTCAGTAACAAAGTCTACCACTAAATGTGACCATGGACGAGAAGGGACAGGCAAGGGCATGAGTTTACCAGCAGGGAGAGTTTTGCATTTTGAACAGGTGGTGCATGAGGAGACAAACGTATGGATATCTGATAGCATATTTTCCCACCAATATCTGCCAGACAATAACTGGTGTGTACATGTCTCTCCCAGATGGCCAGAAGTCAAAGAGGAGTGGGCCCACATAATTAACTTATCCCTGCATTGAGTGGGTACATATTTCCTTCCAACAGGACAAGATTCAGGGGCAGGCATGACAGATAGTTCTTGGTTGATCTCTTCGTCTGTTTCCCATCTAATGGGAGCGACCACAACTGACAGGGGTAGTACATTAACTACCTCAGAGGAGGATTCAGGACTGGGATATATACAAGATAGGGCATCTGCTTTAGTATTATGGGAACCGGGATGATAAGAAATGGAAAAATTAAATCAGGAAAAGAATAGACACCACCGAGCCTGACAGGGATTAAGCTGACCATAAATATTCAAGGTTATGATCTGTTAACATGAGGAAGGGATGCGTAGCTCCTTCTAGTCAATGGCGCCATTCTTCGAAAGCTAGTTTAATGGCCAGCAATTCTCTATCTCCGATACCATAATTACATTCGGCAGGGGTCAGTTTGTGGAAGTAGAAGGCAATTGGATATAGTTTACAGGGGTCACCTATGCGCTGGGACAGCACCGCTCCAGTGCCTACCTCGGAGGCATCCACCTCCACCACGAAAGGCTGAGTGGGATCAGGATGCTTCAGAATGGGGACAGAGGTGAAGGCTACCTTGAGGAATTCAAATGCTTCCTGTGCCCAGGGATTCCATGAGAGTTTTTTAGCATTTCCTTTCAATAAGGTAGTAAGAGGAACTGCTAGACTACTAAAATTGCGAATGAAACGACGGTAGAAATCAGCAAACCCAAGAAATCAGTGGAGTTCCTTAATGGAAGTAGGGACGGGCCAATTAGTTACAGCTTCTACTTTCTTATCGTCCATAACAGTACCCTCCAGACTTATGACGTAGCCTAGGAAAGAGGTAGAAGGGAGATGAAATTCACACTTCTCCCCTTAACATATAACTGGTTCTCTAGCAGACGCATAAGGACAGAACGGACATGACGAATAGGAGTTTTGAGATTAGGGGAGTAAATCAAAATGTTGTCAATGTTGGCAATAACATTTGCCAAGCATATCCCTGAGGACATCATTTACAAACGCTTGAAATACGGACGGGGCATTATGAAACCCGAAGGGCATTACTAAATACTCAGTGCCCCCTCGTGGTAAGAAATGCTGTTTTCCATTCATCACCTTCCTTTATACAGACGAGACTGTGTGTACTTAAGTTGAGTTTTGTAAATATAAACACTCCCCGAAGTTGTTCTAGCGCTACGGGGACTAAAGGCAGCAGGTAAGAATAGGGTTTAGTGATCTGATTTAACCCACGATTGTCAATGCAGGGCCTAAGTCCCCATCTTTGTTGTTGACGAAAAAGAACCCTGCAGCTGCAAGAGAAGTAGAAGGATGGATGAAACCCTGTTCTAAAGCCTCCTGAACATTCCATAGCTCTCTCCTCCACCTGAATGAGAGGATAAATCCTAGACTTAGGTGGAATAACATCTATTAATTCAATGGAATAGTCATTCTCTGTGAGGGGGAAGTTTGGTAGCACTTTTCTTTTAAATACTTTGAACAAGTCACTGTATTCAGGGGGCACGGAAACTACGACATTGGCATTGGGGCTTTCTATAGTTGTGAACGATACCAATACTGTGGGAAGTGCTAGACAGTGGTCATAGCAGTAACTGGATCACAAGAGTATTTCTTTTGTAACTTTTTATTGCTTTTCAACAATGCAACATAAGAATCAACATACACGAACTTGAACAACGACAAGAACAGAATAACATAATTCCTGACATGTGGAAACCCCCCCCAAAGGAGGAAAAAAAGAAAAAAAAAGGGGGGGGGGAGGAAAATATTACTCATACAGAGACACTTGCACAAATTAAACTAATATAGACATAAAAACAAATAGAAATAATTACATATATCTACATGCACAAGATTCACATTACATTCACATTCCCAACATCTCTCTCACCTCCTTTACTCTCACAGACTCCACCCCACCATATATCAGACTTATGTCACAATCCAGACATGGCTTATTGTTTACATGAAAATCCATCAGTATATCTGGTCTGGTTTCTTGAGAACTTTTGATATTTAACAATTCTAAGCCATTAAGGTATGAATTGTTAAAACATCATCTAAAAATGTATGTAGTGCAGAGCGGGGAGACTTGGGACAGTTTGTATTCCCATAAATTAATTTCAACCACTCAGGTTTTAGATGACATCAGAAATTAGATGTTGCCCTTTAGAGTGACCTACTTCCTTTGGAGGACGAAGCTGGACACTGTGGTAAGGTCTATGCACTTCAATATTTTTGTCAACCAAAACTTCTATTTTCTATTTTGCAGTCTACCTCCATTCTATGACATAATGTACACTTGTGAATTCAGTGTTTCTTAGGAATTATGTAGCCTAGAGTTACCATATATAGTATTATTTATTAAACTTAAATTCTGGGGAAAAACATTTAAGGATTTTTTTTTTTCAAAATGGCCAGATGGGGAGAGTTGGGACAGTTCATGTTACAGGGTTTGTTTGTTTATTTATTTATTGTGTGTGGTTTACAAATATAAAATTGTTTAAAAATGTTTGTTAAAATGCAGGCATGTACCTGCCTGAGGATTAAGCTTATTTCAATCCTTCTTGAGAACAGAACTGTTTTGTCAAGTCAGGTTTGAGTAAATTGACATTTTTCTATAGCTGTACCAGCACTGTGTGTTCAGACAGTTCATATGTTAAAAGTTTTGATAATAAATAAAAATTAAACATGTAGACCTAGGTATTTTATTTCTGTTCCATGTCTCCCTACTATAGCCCAAGCCTCCCAACATAATGTCCCATGTCCCTCAATGTCTCATGTCTCTGCACAAAAAATTACAAAAAAATGAAGCCTGAAGGCCAGTGTATGTGACAAGCTGAGAAACTAATGTTGTAGAAAGAGGGTATAGTAAATACTCCCTAATGCAATATGAATGTGATGCTACCTACAAAGAATTTCACACAATCTACAAAAGCTGAAAACTTGTCCCAAGTCTCCCCAATCTGCCCTACACTGTTCATCAGGGTAGGAGAAGAGTTGTTAGTACCAAATGAATGTGAGTATTCACATGACACCATTGATCATGATCTACCAAAAACAAAGGGAAAAAAATAATTAAAACTCCAAACCTATGCACAGACATTTTAAATAGCATGGGCCCCAAGATAGGACACCCACACACTACTGCACACCATAATCATTGCAAATTAATGTTTCCATAACAGCTCATGAAATATCCAAGATGAGTGGTCCTACACCAGAGGGATCACCCAAAAGCAATGAAGTACGCACAACCTAAGCCACGTTAACCCACTAGCTATTCTCATGGTCAGAGAATAAACCAGTTATGTCATGATAAATTGGAGAGAGAACATTAAACTGACCCCAGTCACAGGGCTTGAAAGTCCACATCAAACTTATATATTTGTATTATAAGGCATTCAGGAGCCTTATGAAACAAGTATTATACATGCTAGCCACAAGGACACTAGAGCAAAAGGGCTTGGCTGTAACAGAAGGGTCTAGCTCTTCCTATGCATGATTTCCACCACAGAACACATTAGACAGCTCAGGGCAGCTGTCACATTGAGCTAGAAATGTGGTAAACAGATGGACCCTGACTACAGTAGGTGTTTTTAATTAAAGTTTGTTTCGGTGATCACATGACTTTTATGAGGCGACATCATTCTTAAGTAGCTAAAGGAAAGCACATGTCCCTGCTGTACTGAATTAAGGAATGGATCTGGTGGGCCAATTGTAGCTAAGAGTACAAACACCACACTCTATACAGACTGTACATGAGAACTTATGACAATGGTTCTTGTCTTTTCTGTGCATCTGTCTCAGGCTATGGCTATGTTTGTGTGGACAGAAGTAGTGGATAGATTTTTTTTCCCCATCTAGACTGAACTGTGGTTCCACTTGGTAATTATAGTTCAGGAATAACCTATTTTATAAATGTCATGCTGTGTCTATTCCATTTCTATGAGCTTTAGGATCCACAGAATGCGTGAGATGTTTGTAAGCATATGCAGGGTAAGATCACTTGGAGTGATTTAGGAAATGACAGTCTGACAGACTATGTGGTATATATGGAATCTTCATGAAGAGGAGCTGACGGTTTACTGGGGAAGTGCTGCAGGGAGCCCAGAATAGCAAACCAGGCAGAGATGGCATCTGTTATTTCACTTCAGTCACAACTTCTGTCTCAGTTGATTACCTGATGTTAAATGTATCATGTTAAATGTATCATCTTGAACAAAACAGACATAAAGGGGTGAGAAAGGAAAATAAGTAGAAAGTAAGGATGAAAGACAGTGGCAAATACAAAGACAGAGCAAGACAGTGAGAGATAGAGAGAGTCAGATAGGCAGAATGTCTCCCTTTTCCATGCCATTTCCCAGAGGGGAACCGGAGCTCTGCATTCCATGCATTGCAACTCTCTGACAAACAATCCTAACTTTATCTCCAGCACGTGGAGCAACTGAATGGGTGCAGTGTCTGAGATGGAGGCTGGAGTTTACCCAGTGAGGGGGCAGAGCCACTGCCTGCTTGGCCAAGCCCCAGTGCCCCTTTGAGCTTATGCACTCCCAAACCAAATACATGCTGGTGTTGGGTAGCCCAGAAGGCCAGTGTGTACAAAGAACACTCTGGAAAGAGATGGGCCGTCAGGGGCCAAGGGCAAGCATCCAGTGAAATGCAGCAAGTAAGGAACATGAATGAAGAAGCAACTCATAAATACTAGCATTGATCACTTAGCTCTAGAATTTATAGATTTCATTTTAAGACTGTTCAATTTATGGGCATTTTATTTGATTATGATAATGGCTTAAATTTTTGGAATAATAGCTGACCCACTGCAGTTCTTTTTCAGATGAATATGCTCTTTGAATTATTCCATTAATTTGAGGACGGTTTGAGGCAGTCTTACTGGTCATATCAAATGCTGCCTTTTGTTGCTTTCATAACAGGTGGATGAAGGTGGATGGGAAAGCTGGTTTTAGATCAGGGCTGGAAGTAATAGCAACTTTTCATTGTCATAATCACTGACACACACCATTTAGTGTCAGTGTCATGGTTTTCCCAACTCGAAAGTTAAAAAATGTGGCATAAAACACCAGTAGTGGTAGTCAGAGCTACTCTTCTTCTGCAAACGTGGCATATATGTAGGGTGATGAGGCAGAGAGAGAGAGAGAGAGAGAGAGAAAGAACAGAGAGGTCTTTCAGTCTGTCTGTATTTACAGTATCTGACGATCCACCCATTTCTCATCCCCCATGCTGCCCAAGGCCAGATGAAAGCTGTGGGCTGTTCTGCCCAAGACCAGATGTTTAGGTGGGGCTTCTGGCCGCAGAGGTGCTCTGCTGGCTGTTGTCATATCCTACACATGCTTTGTTCAACACCTTCTGGGAGAATTAGCTTAGTATGTAATCGTGGCTTGTTGCTTGATTTGTATGCAAAAGTCAATGATGCATGTGCAGCCATATGCGGTGGGGCTGTGATCCCAAATGTGGGCTTTTTCCAGAGAAGGGAACTGAACTTATGGTCCATTATCTCACAGAGAATCCCACTGTCTGCTCAAACAGTGTACCATTGTCTGGACTTAGTGCTCAGTGTCTCTTCGGCCAAGGACTTCATAGGTTTTCTGGAAGCAAAAGTTTTTCCTCACTGAAAAGCAAAATAAACACAACCCGGGAACACACTTGCATAGCGCAGCTGCTATAAATATCCACCCACTAACCCATATAAAAAATTTCAAAGTGCACAATAATTTAACAACATCCGCCCCATTTTGCAATTAAAAACCTTTTTGTGGATGTTCAGTTCTCTACAAAATTTGCAATTCAAAAACATGGATGATACTTATTTGTATGTAAATATGGGTTTCTCCTTTTATCTTTTCCCAAGTTGTTATTCTTTTATTTGTTTGTTCTCATGTGTTTTTAATCGTATTACTGAATATGCATGTGGTTTTTTCCACTTGTGTTTTGGCCTTTTTGCCTCATCTTCTACTCAGCCTTGTTTTCTCTCAATTTGATCCTCATTTTCTCTCATTTTGTTTTTCAGTGTTTTTCCATTTACTGCTTTGAACTGGATTTATGGTTTGTTCCAATATTTAAAAGGTTTACCAATAATTATTCCATGAAAAAGTTCACCAATTATAGGCAAATTTTGCCTGGGAATTTGACCTTTGGTGGGCCAATTAAAATGTAGTTTATAATTATTACTTGCAACAAACATCTAGTTGACATGTACATACAGTATATAAGAATCCTCATACTAACAATAAAAGAAGAAAACCACATGACACACCAAGCAGTGGGTGTTCTGTGGGAATCCCATTTCCTGGATTCCAGGAGGTCTGCTGGGAAGTAGAGGTGTCAGTCCATGACCACTGTTAAAAAAAACATACAGTTCCGAATGGGATGTATACATTAGGCACGCCACCTTCACTTCTAAGGAGTTATTGCTCTTTTTTATATTGCAAACATGTTCAAAGGATACTGGTGTAGAAAGCAGAAATGATTGGATACATTTATCTGTATTATTCTGTAATGCACTTTAAAGAGAATTTTGAAAAGATTAAAGTTCTTTACAAAATACATGACAGTTTTGTTTATGGGCGGCACGGTGGTGTAGTGGTTAGCGCTGTCGCCTCACAGCAAGAAGGTCCTGGGTTCGAACCCCGTGG
>JAODVO010000024.1:39376925-39388685 GCA_025400055.1 Notarius lentiginosus | reverse complement strand
GGCCTGGGAACGCCTCGGTGTTCTTCCCGAGGAGCTGGCAGAGGTGTCTGGGTAAAGGGAAGTTTGGGCTTCTATGCTTAGACTGCTGCCTCCGCGACCCGGCCCCGGATAAAGCGTGAGAAGATGAGATGAGATGAGATGAGAATGTTTATATTATACATTTATGCTCATTCTTATGAAGCATACCAAATCTACACAGTTATTTGTGTTTTCTGTACATATTTGTATTCAAGTAAAAAGATCAACAACATTCCTTCATTTGCAGTGGTTAGTAATTTTCCTAGAGAAGCATATACAGATGAAGCTAATCATCAAAGTCAGTAGGAGCTTTAGGGTTGCGTATAAAGTTGTGGATTAAAAACTTGAAAATAATGATAATAATGTTAAAACTGTCATTGTTTATTTTTAAAATGCCTCCAAGCAAATGAGTTCATTAAAAATTCCCTGAAAATTCAATATGGAGGCTGATTACTCACCCCTCGGAAGTTGCTCATGGCTTGGAAGTAGATAAGGTAATTTTTCCTGGGGTCTAGTGGGCTGTTCCAGTAGCCATTATAGGTGTGGTTGTCCCCCACAGTAAAGGGTGTGGCCTCAGCCAGGCTACTGGGTGGCAGTTCAGCTGTGTAGTAGTGTGGAGCGCCACGTGCCTGTGCCTCACCATGAGAGGTGGGAACAGGAAAGCATTCCTGCATCCCCAGCTCTCTCTTCAATTTCCTCCCACTTTCCTCCTCCACAACTACTTGATATGTACTAAGGAGCAGAGCAGAGCAGAGTGAGTAATCAGTAGTAATATATTTAATATCCACACTAATTTTATATTAACATGCTAGTAACTCACTGTAGGCTTTTCATATCAGCACACCTCAGACAGGCACAAATGGGTTTTACAAATAATGGAATAACAGTGTAACGTCTCAAGTTGAGTAATGCCAACAGTTTTGGCAGTTTAATAAATAGCTGAAAAGCAATTGAAGGTAATCAGAAAGTAATCAAATGATCCCCAATATCATGCCACTCATTAAAGGAAAATAGATTGCACACCAAATGTGGTGCCACACCAGCACGGATAGTATTACAGAAATATGTATAGTGACCAAAAGTAAAGATACTTCTTTAAAACATGCAGCACTGAAGTCAATCGCACCTGACTGGGGCACCACGGCCTTGAGCAGGACGCAGCAACACGGTAATAGTGCTCTCTGTCTCACTCAGTGGAGATGGCATGTCTCCATAGTCAAAGGTGGGTGCTTCATATAGGAAGAGAGAAAAGAATAAAGAAAGTAAAATAGAGATATTAAAAGAATATGAGTCACAGTGCATTTGTCATGTACATTTTTTTAACTTGAATGTGTCATACTGGTTAATCATGAACAAAGCAAGGGCTGTAAAAGTTAACAGAGATGTGATAAACACAACCAGTTTATTTTTATTTAAAAATGATCAGCCGCCTTCATTTTCTAATTTGCAAGCAAATAAACACCTGCAAGTCATAAACAACACCTTATTCCTTCTTTATTACACTGACTCTCCTAATCAAACACAGCCCTGCTGGATTGTCTAGGATACAGAGCGCAAGCAAAAGGCACAGAGTGCCTGGAAATTTCAGGCTATGGCCTTAACAGAGTCAGCGAGAGAAAGGGAGGAAAGGCAAACAATTACTGAGAAATCAATGATTATGGTATTAAAAGGGATGCTGGTAAAATCACAGTGCTGCATGCAGGGTTCAATTAAAGAGAGGTCTCTAACAGCACTAACTCAGTTAACACACCTGTGTCCATTCACTTGTACAATTACAGGGACTGATGGCCACATACATAGTTGATAGGAACAGAGGACACATAGAACATGCATTCATATCCAATATGACACAGAGTAGCCCTTGGAAAACCCTTCATGTTGTCAAATTTGAACTTTTTTGTGTGTGTGAAATGAAATTGGTATGTTATTTGCACATAAGCATTTGGGGTGGTGTAGTGGTTAGGACTATTGTTTCACAGCAAGAAGGTTCTGGGTTCACGTCTCACTGACCTCATCAGCCATCTACACAAGCATAACAGATCAAATCAAGGGTGTCAGTGGTCATCATCGCCCCGTGATGTCAGTGCATTGCATACTTAATGCTGGTCCCAAGCCTAGCTAGATTGAGGAGGGGAGGAGGGTTGTGTCAGGAAAGGTATCCAGTGTAAAAACTTATGCCAAATCAAATATGTGGATCATAAATTGGGAAGGATGATCTGCTGTGGCGACCCCTAATGGGAGCAGCCAAAAGAAGAGCAACTTGGTTTACCTATGAATTTAGAGTATAACCTTGTCCACTTCTGGAAAAACAACACTGTTGCCATTTTTTTATTGATGAGATTACAATGAGAATGAAGTTATTGCTTTGGTCATCAGCATTTTTCACATCAATTGTCAAGAAGTCAATTGTGGCATTTAAACACAAAGCTCAATTGTGTCTTTTCACTCCACTGATCACTGTTTGTGCATAGATGGGGAAATAATTGCTGATTAATTGAGTCAGATATGTTCTGTTGGCTAAATGTATTGTTAGTGTTTATTAGGTCATTCAAGCAGTACACTTCTCTGTTTTGAGGATCCCATACAATTTGACAGCCGGAGTCCAATTATAAATTACAGTGAGTGGATTAGGCTTATGTCTATTTGAACATGACACATACCTGTCCTACAACTCAATCAAATCAAGAATGAGATAGTTAGGTTTTAGGTTTATCTTTAGGCAGACGACCTGTTTTTACCACTGTGTTTGTTAAATTGGCTTCTTATGACACATGATCTTTGCAGAAAGCCACTGAAGGTTAGAAAGTAACCTAAATAAAAGCATTTCTTTGTTGTATTTGGTAAAATATATTTCCATTTCCTTAAAGTAGAGATTTCAAAGTACTAACCCCATTTCCAGAAAAGTTGGGATATTTTCTAAAATGCAATAAAAATGAAAATCTGTGATTTGTTAATTCACGTGAACCTTTACTTAACTGACAAAGGTACAAAGAAAATATTTTCAGTAGTTTTACTGGCCAACTTAAGTGTATTTTGTAAATATAAATGAAGTTAGAATTTGATGCCTGCAACACTCTCAAAAAAAAGTTGGGACAGAGGCACTATTACCGTGTTATATCACCTTTCCTTTAAATAACACTTTTTAATCATATTGGATCTGAGGATACTAATTGTTGTAGTTTTGCAGCTGGAATTTTTGTCCATTCATACTCAATATTACAAATTTTTTTTTTATTGCATTTTGAAAAATATCCCAACTTTTCTGTAAACGGGGTTAGTATATCACTGACAGAAGAATTCAATTTTGTCAGTGTTTTAGCTGGTACAGAATTATATTCTATATACAAACTAGAATGGTATAGAATGTCTTTGTATGTTGTAGCACTGACTTCCTCAAACTATATCATTACTTTCCTCAAACTGTTGCCATTGAGCCCCTTCACTGGAACTAAAACCCAATACCCAAACCTGTTCCTATATGACAATGTCCTTGTGCACAAAGTGACCATAAAGACAAGGTTTGCTGATGTTGGAGTGGAAGAACTCAAGTGACCTGCTCAAAGCCCTGACCACAATCCCATTGAACACCTTTGGGATGATTTGGAATGCTGACTGCACCCACAGTCCTTCTCACCCAATCTCAGTACCTGACCTCACTAATTCTCTTTTGGCTGAATGAACAAATCCCCACAGCCATGCTAACCTCCATTCTTCTGGAAAAACCTTCCAAAATCTAGTGGAAAGCCTTCCCAGAAGAATGGAGGTTATTATAATAGCAAAAGAGGAACCAAATCCATGGTTTTAGAATGAGATGTTCAACAAGAACATATGGTTGTGATGGTCAGGTGTCCACATACATTTATCCATAGAGTGCACTTGCATCTGCACAAAAATAGAACCTGTAGATTATCTAATTTTCTATTTTCTGACGGCTGAAGCATAGTCAATGTTTGTCTCATTTTTCTGTCTCTTTATGGCTTTTTACTAAAACCCATATTTCTAATTTCTATAAATGCATACATAATTAAAGTACCTAAGAATCCTCACACTAATAACTTCAAAATACACTCTAAACATTCCCATATGTCATTTTATCATGCTTTTTATAAACAGAACTGAGGCACACTGTGATGAGTAAAGTATAAGAAATGTTGATGGGACTGTAGTCATGCCCAGCTGTTTGGAGCATACGGTACTGTTGTGTGCTCTTAGGTGTTGAAGAGATGACAGGGGTGTCAGTGCGTTTGAGTACAGAGAAAATGTTGTTGAAGGTACTGTTCTGTTTGGAGCAGCTGAAGCGATTTTGCTCAGCTGACATGCATACATATGTTAATGCACTGCAACACTATATGCACTCACTTGTGTATACGCACATTTATGAACACACACACACATTTATTTCATACCTGAGATATTGGTAGTGATCTCTGTGAGGGCTGTCTGACCAAAACCTTTGGCAGTTCGAGCCCGTACTGAGATGAGGTAAGTGGTGCCTGGATGTAGGTTGGAGAACATATGGTATGTTTCATTCCTCAGCTTGGAGACAGTGCGCCGTGGGCCTGGCACATTGATACCAGGGTCAGATGACTCAATGCTCTGGTAGCTAATCTGAAATAACAAGCATTGAGGACACTTAAATGACATACAATCACTATCACTAATAAGTATTCACTAATAAGTATTCAAACAAGTATTGAGAGCTATTTGTAAAACTTTGCGGTGTCAGCTGTTCCCCAGCGTCTCCATATCGTTCTATTCCCAACCCATATGCTCCATCCCCACCATTACTAGCATCACTGACTGATGTGCTCTCTGGTTAACACTAGACCATATTTATAAAGAAACCCAGCCATGTGATGATTAGCATTTTGAGGTTTTGCTTGTGTCTTGGTTATCACTGACTTGTAGAACATAGTGTATGTGGATAATCTGGATACTGTTGATTTGTACCTAGGAACTGCTACTGTAATCAAGAAGGCTGTCCTGTGCTTATTCCTGGAGTTCTATTCACAAAATGTTCACACTGAACATCATGTAAACACACTTGGTACTGTTTGACATCATAGTTTACAGATGTGGAAGAAGAATTATTTACAACCCCAATTCCAAAAAAAGTTGGAATGCTGTGTAAACTGTAAATAAAAACAGAGCACGATTATTTGCAAATCATGGAAACCCTATATTTAATTGAAAATAGTATAAAGACAACATATCAAATGTTGAAACTGATAAATTTTATTGTTTTTTGATAAATATATATTCATTTTTAATTTTATGTTGGCAACAAATTAAAAAAAAACTTGGGAAAATATTTTCAACATGAGAAGCTAAACTTCATATCTTTACACAACCATGTAATGTTCTTGATATTATATGGCCTTATCCACAAAACAAACAAACAAAAAGACCAAAAAACCCATAAGTTAATCAAAAGAATTTTAATTTTGAACCAATTCACCATTTTGACAATGCACATCTAGTCAGCAAGAAAACACTGGGAGTGACATCATCTGAGAGAAATATCGGAAAGTTTCACTCAGATCTGCGATGTATTTTCTATGAAAAATGCAAGTTTTTCAACATGAAAAGATAAACTTCACATCTTCAAGCCAACATGTGATGTTCTTTTTATTACACACATTCACAAACAAAAAGTACCCAAATTTATCAAAACAATTTATAACTTTCCTCAGGAGTGACTTATAGAGACTTATGTCACGGTTTTGAATCCACATTGAGTCCATTTTTTATCCACATTGAGTCCATTTATATATATATATAATTTCAGTACTATTATCAAATTGATTGATTAATGTAAAGGAACATATACATGTAATTTTGGCCAGAATACTACTGTAAACTGCAAATACACAACTATTGGTTTTGACCTACGTCTATATAGAAGGCTTATCGTTTTCTTAATAACGTTACAAAGGCTGCCTTTTATCAACTTGACACTTTGTGGTACTGAGACACTGACCCCTGCATTTATCACTGGCAGACATGATTACTGTAATGCTTTTTCTGCTGGTGAAAGCTAGCTGATAGATTGTAGCAGGTGCAGAATGTTGTAGCTAACATTTGCACATGAGCATGCTCACCTGTTTTTGTACTTTTTTGTCATGTGTGTTAGGTTTCTCTAAATCTTACATTCAATTTAAATTTTATTTCACTAGTTTAAATAGTATATATGGTAAAATCTAAAGTTTCAAATTTTAGCTTATTAAATCCACTATACAACCAAGAGTCCGTGGACACCTGACCATCACACCCATATGCGGGTCTTAGCCAAACTTTTGCCACAAAGTTGGAAGCACCCAATTGTACAGAATGTCTTTGTATGCTATAACATTACAATTTCCCTTCACTGGAACTAAAGGGCACAGCACAAACCTGGTCCAGCATGACAATACCCCTCTACAAAAAGCAAGCTCCATGAAAATATAATGTACCAAATCTGTTGTGAAAGAACTCAAGTGTCCTGCACAGAACCCTGACCTCAACCCCACTGAACACCTTTGGGATGAACCAGAATGCTGGCTGTGCCCCAGTAATATAAACAAACACTACTGTACATTTAATGAATTGTTATTTTCTAATTTGGATTCTTCTGATTTCATGTAGTAATATAATATTAAATTTTTCATCATCATCATCATCATTATTATTATTATTATAAGAATTATTATTATTATTATTATTTATTCCTTAAAGAACAAAGACTGAGGTGGTGTAATAAGAACAATGTAAGACCAGTTATGATTGACATTGATATTCTTATTCTTCACCTCTTTGATGGAGACCAAGGGTTTGTGGAGATTAACACAGAGTCACATAATACCTGTGAGTGCCTGATAAGGGTGGGTAGAGGATTTCAAGATGCTCAATGCCTCCACATACAGCCTCTTTTGTCATTCCTATACAGAGGGTATAGATTATAGCAGTGGGAGGGCCTGCCATCTCTGAGAGCCCACACTTGCGCTCAATGGGGATGTGAGAAAAGTGGTCGATGCTGTAATCCGGGAGCAATAAGAGAGGATTTCTCCTAGTTTAATATAAAGCTCTGCCCTCTTGCTTCCTCTGTCTATCTTTCTCCTGTGCTTCCTCTCCTTGCTAGAGGATATCACAAAGGAAATCACAAAAAAAATTTGCCCCAGCCTCCACTTAATATGTCAAGCCACAAATCCCTTTTAATAACCTCCTTAAGACGACATTGAGAGATGCTGAGCCCAGCGGACTTGAGAGCAGAGAGGGTGCAGTTAGCAAGGCAAGGTATATCCAGTGACATGATTGGTGAAAACTGCATGGGAGACACAGACACCTGACAGAAGAGGTGAAATTCAACAGAAGGAGGTGACTAGCAAACTTCTGTCAACTTCATCTGGGCCATAAACACTCTGAGATTAGCAGCTGGCAGGGGCAGAGCTGAGGCAGCACTGTTGCAATTGTGGGGACAGACTGAGAGAGCTACATAGCTGTGAGGGGACATGAGGGGTGATACTGATGCAGCTGCTGCAATCATATTGAGGACAGAAAAATCCTGTAACAGAAGAACAGGGGGGCAGATGCTGGCTGCAAGAGACTGATCAACTAGAGACTACACTAAAAACTGCAAAAAGTTAAAGTATAATCATCTGGGACATGTTTCTCTGCTCCTCCTGTACTTTATAACATCTGCTCCATAACTGGCAGTCTCTGTCGCTGAATTTCCAAAAACAGTTTTGAGCTCAGGGAATCAAAAACACACAGATTTGTTTGTTTTAATTTATGCCATAACACCATTGGATGCTTGATTCGAATTGGTCAGAAGGGGTTGATTAATTTTCGATAACAGCATCTCTGATAATAGCACTTTCTGCAAGGGTTATATTAACATGCTAGCTTTACTATATTATCATTTCTATAGTAACAACTTACACAAGGACTTGTATAGCACACACTCTACGTGTTTTTTAAAAACAGTTTATTATTATAATCGTGAATAGTTTCTACGAGAAGATTTATTTAGCATTTTTTGGAAGGAGTCTCTAGTGTCAACACTTTGCAACACTCAAAAGTTAAAGCAGTTCCGTTAAGTTTTCCACCAAGGGAGAGACTACAAAAAGAGCAGCTTTGCAGAACTAACTTGTCCCATGGATATTCCAAGACAAGAAACAAACTACAACATAAAATGTCATTATGTAATCAATATGCATTTTAATTGTTGGCAAATTGTTGTGATATAATAAGAATAAAACACCTTAAGATGTGCTGCTATATTAAAAGAATCAACTTTGTGATATTAATTTGCTTTGATGGGCAGCATCATACCTAATTTTCCTATAATAGCAAGTTCCATTGTGTTTTAATCCTTACATAACCCCTTAATAATCTCAGAAAATAGAAAAACACCTTTAGAATAGATAAGAATCTGATGCTTACACTCAGCTTAGCTGGTACACTAGGGAACAATTAGAGAATATCTGCTCTTGAGACTCTAAAGTTGCAAACAGATTGCACAGCCAGGCCGCAATCACTGATTTAAAGCAGACCACATCAGCAAACAGCTCACAAGAGATAGCCTATTTAATAACCAAGAACTATACCAATTTGCAAAGGGGCATGTCACAGACATCATTTCTTAAAATAGCTCACCAATCTGTCAACAATACAAAAGATATCTCCAGTTGGTCACCTCCGGCTGAGTGTGCACTGTGCACGTTTGGCTGCTGCTACTCTCCAGTGTTTTTCTTTTGCTGTTTTTTTTCTTTCTGGATTACTAGTCATGGCCAGACATTTATCTACTTTTATACTTGCTCCAGCAGAATAAATCCTAATGCTGCTCATAGCACGCCTGCTTCTAACCTGCACAAGCCCTCTTCCTCCTCTCCTGCACTGTGACTGCATCTGTGGCGAGTGTGTCTTCACCCCCTCGCTCCGTTGTTGTCACCAGTCTGTTCTGTGGTAGTGTGACTCTCCTGCCTGCATCTCTCACGGTTTCTAGCTGGGTTGTGTACTGAGCACTTGTTGGCTAACACTGTGTGGTTTTAGCATGGTGTTGTTGTGGGACAGCTTTTTGCTACCTGGCAATGCAACTTTCATACTCCCAGTCAGAACTTAAACATGTCGTGTGCCATGCCCGTTTGTATCCTACAACATATAATCTGTGCTGGACTCTTGGAATTGCCTGACGCCCACATTACATCCACTGCTCAAGGTCCATCATTTATCTATGGATCCGATGCTCAGATTCCGACATTATGGACACATGATCACACCCACTGCTGTGTTGCAAAATCTACCCAAGGAATAAACCATGACGATCTTCGTCCTTTTCCAGAACTGGTGTCCCCTTCCCTTCCCAGCCGCCTCAACTTTAATATCACCCATCTGAATGCCTGCTCTATCACCAATAAAGCCTCGTATATCAACAACCTCATTACCCAGAGAAAACTTGATATGTTCTTTCTCTCTGAAACATGGCAACAACCTGGTGACTTCCTACATTTAAACATGCTGACTCCCCCTGGCTACAGCTACCTCAAAACCCTGATTACAAGGGAAAGGAGATGGTCTGGCTGTGGTTTGCCACTCTAATTGAACTGTCAAAGAACTCTCATTATTCAGTGCTATGTCCTTTGAATATGTTGCCTTGATGGTTGCCTCCTCCCCTCCTCTACCTGTTCTGGTTAGTCTATCGCCCTCCTAAACATGCTGCTAGCTTCTTGTTTGAATTTAATGAGCCCCTCACAATTATCTCATCCCTATGCACTAACATAATTGTACTTGGTGACTTAAACATTCACGGTGATACAAAGTGCTCTTACACATTGGAGTTCATCTCAGTGTTTGAATGTCTTAACATGACACAGCACATTGATTTTCCTACTCCCATTCATAGTCATATATTTGATTTGCTCTGTTCTACTGGTTTGAATGATATCTTTAGTCCCTGGCTCAGTGTCTGGTATTTCTGATCATAAGTTAATTGAATGTAGTTTTTATTTAACTCTTTCTCCACCTTTAGGGAAAATTTCTGTCACCTATCGTGATGTTAGGCCTGTTGATTACAATCTGTTTGCTGCTTCTCTTCAGTCCTCATCCCTGTCTGACCTCCATAAACATTCTTCCCCTGACAGTATGGTTTCCCTTTACAATGACACAATCTCTGGTTTGCTTAATGATGTTGCTCCTCTAAAGCATAGGACTGTCCCCACCACTGTCTCCTGTCCCTGGCACATCCCTAAACTTAGGATAATGAAGGCCACTGGTCAGTGTCTTTCACTGGTCAGCTCCAGTCACAAAACTCACCTGTTTCCCTTCTGTTGACTCTTCCTTCATTTCTGATCTAATCTCTAAGTGTAATCCTCTCTCCTGTCAGCTTGACTCTGCCCCCACTCTGCTACCTAAGGCCTGTTCAACTGTATTGAACTATTGCCACTGCTGTCAATTCATGTCTCTTCTCTGGTTTTGTTCCGACTGCCCTTAAAACTGCTGCAGTAACACCTATCCTTAAGAAACCCGAACTCGATTCAACTTCTCTCTCCAACTATAGACTCATCTCAAATTTTCCCTTTCTAGACAACAGATTGGAAAGAGTTGTTGCCTCCCAACTTCAATAAAACTCATTTTATGAGCCATTTCAATCCGGCTTCTGTAAGCACCACAGCATTGAGAAAGCTCTCCTACGTGTGGTTAACAATCTCCTCCAGTCAGCTGATAATGTTTTTTTTTCCCCAATATCCTCCTCCTAGACTTAAGTGCAGCTTTTGACACTGTCAATCACAATGTTCTTGTTTTTCACCTCTCCTCCATTGAAATCTCTGATCTCGTCTTACATTGATTTAGGTCATATCTCACTAATAGACAACAGTTTATCACACTTGGTCCACACAAGTCCTCTATCTCTCCAGTCACATGTGGTGTCCCCCAGGGTTCTGTACCTGGGCTCCTGCTCTTCTTATTCTACATCCAACATATTGGCCAGATAATCTGTAGTCATGACGTTAATTTTCATTATGCCAATGATATTCAGTTGTATCTCAGCTCACATTCCCCTGCAGACACCGTCTGAGTAAACTAACAGAATGTATTTCTGATTTAAAACTCTGGATGCATGACAACTTTCTCAAGCTAAATTCCGATGAAACAGAAGTCCTACTGATTGACCTCAAATCTTCACATCGCAAATATTCCAATCTTTCAGTTAGCACTGATGGTGTGCCTGTTAAGCCCACAACAGTGGTAAAAAATCTTGGCATACTGTTTGACCCAGATCACGATTTCGACTCATATTAAAGGCCTCACCAAGACTGCTTTCTTCAACCTCTGTAACATTGCATGCCTTCGCCTATTCCTGTTTAATAATGATGCACAAACTCTGGTTCATGCTTTCATTATGTCCCATATTGATTACTGCAATCCTCTCTTCATTGGCCTCCCTGCGAAGTCCCTTCAAAATTACAGTACACTGAAAGCCCGGCAGCCAGAGTTCTCACTCACACAAAACGCACAACCCATCTCACCCCGTCATCTCTCAGCTACGCCAGTTACCAGTCCTGTCCTGGATAAAATTCAAAATACTGCATCTCAACTTTAAAGCTCAACATAACCTGGCTCCCCTCTACAGTGGTGCTTGAAAGTTTGTGAACCCTTTAGAATTTTCTATATTTCTGCATAAATATGCCCTAAAGCATCATCAGATTTTCACACAAGTCCTAAAAGTAGATAAAGAGAACCCAGTTAAACAAATGAGACAAAAAT
>JAODVO010000024.1:39208994-39220499 GCA_025400055.1 Notarius lentiginosus | reverse complement strand
ATGACCTGGCGACTTGTCCAGGGTGTACCCCACCTTTCACCCGTAGTCAGCTGGGATAGGCTCCAGCTTGCCTGCGAGCCTGTAGAACAGGATAAAGCGGCAAGAGATAATGAGATGAGATGAGCTATCTGTCACTGGGAGACCAGTCAAACATGGCTGTCCTGCTTTCTGAAAGGAACAGGCTTCTTCTCAGCCGATTGGTAGCTGCTGTACACAGGATGTACTGTAGTTTCTCATCCAAGTGCATTCAGCGTTCAAGAAGATAAGGTGGATTCATGTGGGAAAGCTCGTAGCTGTTATACTAGCAGGTGTGAAGTGGATATGACTGAAAAAAATAGTTCAAGTGGTGCTTTTCTTCGATGTATAATTGATTTAAGTTTTGTCTTGCGTAATATTTAATGATTAGCCCAAAACAGTGTACATACAAATGGAATAGGTTCATGGTTTCCTGAAGCATGTTGTACGCTTTTACCTATAATTGGCTTTCAGGTCTGTTTTTTTCTTTTTTAACTACATGTCAGTATGACCATGTGTTTGTTTACATGTGTATATATATGCTTGTGTGTGTATATATGCAGCACTCGTTTGCAGTGGGTCAGGACAGCGGGCGGTGTGTGACCTGTATGGTGAGCTATGGTCAGGGTGTGTGGGTGGCTCTTCAGGGCAGCGCGCAGGTTCGTCTGTACCATTCCACCAGCTACGAGAGCATCGCTGAGGTGGACGTGGCACCTGCTGTTCACAAGATGCTCGCAGGTACAAAAAGAACTAGAATAGCACTTGGAAGAATGCATACCTCTGCCAAGCCATATTTAATAATCCAGTTATTCCACAAAATCGAGTCGTACATGAGCTGATCGCCAACAACGCACGTAGCACTGAGTGGAATAACTGTTTTATTCTATCCACATTCACTGGATTTTGAGAAACAGAGCCTTTTTATTTTTTGCAAATTCGATAAATAAAAACTTTATACAAAATGTCAGACAAAATCATTTTCACTTAGAATGTAAACAAACCAGTAAAATGACAGTAGCAATTTGTGAAAAATGTTTTAATAATAATTCTTAAAAATTTTAAAAAGATATGTTCTTGCCATCATATACTTTTATTCCATATTTTGTTGCTTTTTTGTATTATTTTAGGGTTTTGTTTTCGAGTAGAGTTTTTATTTCGTCCTCAGTTGGTTCAGCAACACACTCCACCATTTTGCTTTCCTCTACTCACGGTATATGAGCTGATAGCCTAGTAGTAGAGTAGCCAATCAGAGCGTGGGATTGCTCATATCCAGTGAATGTGGATAGAATAATACTGCTTATTTATTTAAAACACCACACACTTTGTATATATGAACCTCTATAATTAAGCACTTGAGCAACCTTAGCATGTTACTTCATGCTTGCTGCCTTCCATTAGCTTTGGATCTGCTCTGACCAGCTGGATTTACACAGCCACTTATTTCCTCATTTTATCCAGTATCCCTAAGGCATTCCAAAATTTATATCCATGTCAGTTTTTATCTCACCAAGTTCCTTGCAGGACAAACTAGATGGCTTTATATTACATTGTTTTGCAAGGGGCAAACAATGTGTACCCTGTATGGCCAGGTGGACTGAAAACAGTGATCATAAATCTTTTTATCTGTTGTTTACAGTGCACTCCAGGCAAGGAGGAAGATGTGATGGGAATGAGGACTTTATCATTTTCTCTGAGATTGCAGTCTATTCTATGCTTTCTGGTTTTGTGCTGAAACACGTTTCATCCAATCCATCTCTTGATCCATCTCTGTGAATTCAGAAAGAACACCAGAGCACTGGATCTTTAGCTGGATACACGTATATTGAATAACAGACTGCACAAGCTTTGATATTACACAGGCTTTAATCAGTGGGTTTCATGCTCTACGATACAGATATAGTCATACAGTTTTCTACAATGACAATGTGAAGTACAGATTCCGTTATGTAGAAAAAATACAACTTAAGACCTCTGGGGCAAGGACAGTGACGACAAATCAAATTTACTACAGATCAGATGGAAAGGATCAAAGAGAAGAGGAAGCTTACTGTTTTAATCCAATTTCTGCAAGACTGGATGTGAAAGATGTAGGATTAATTAATCATTTTCAGTGTGAGTAGGGTGACATGCCACAGCTTGCAATTTGGGTGAATTGATTTGGCTGAGTTTGCTGCTATGACTTGGGATCTGCCACTATGGCAACTGAAGACATTCACTGCTTACTGTGAGAAAATGTAGAAAACTTCTACTATTAAGAAATGTAGTCTCAAAGAATGACAATTATATACACTGCCTGCCCCCCCCCAAAAAAGTCACACACTCTAATATTTGGTTGGACCGCCTTTAGCTTTGATTACGGCACACATTCACCATGGCATTGTTTCAACAACCTTATGCAATATGACAACATTTATTTCAATCCAGACTTGTATTAATCTTTCACCAAGATCTTGTATTGACAAAAGAAAAGTCAAACCACTCTGTAAAGTCTTCTCCACCACATCTTGAAGATTTTCAAAAGGGTTAAGGTCAGGACTCTGTGGTGGCCAATTCAGGTGTCAAAATGATTCTTCATGCTTCCTGAACCACTCTTTCATTATTTGAACCCTAATTTTATGCCAGTGCCATCAGGGAAGAAAAAATCAATTGATGGGATAACGTGGTCATTCAATACACTCAAATAGTCAGCTAATTTAATTTTATTGGCACATAACATTGCTGAGCCTTGACCCAACAAGCTTAAGTTACCCCAAATCATCACACTCTCTAGAGGTTTGTACAGTGGCCACTATGCATGATGGCTGCATTGCTTCATGAGCTTCCCTTTTTATGCTGATGTGCCCATTGCTCTGGAATAGGGTAAATCTGGACTCCTCAGACCACATGACCATTTTCCATTGCTCCAGAGTCCAATCTTTATGTTCCCTATCAAACTGAAGTGTTTTCTTCTGATTACCCTCACTAACAAGTGGCCTTCTTATGACCACACAGCTGTTTAGTCCCAATCCTGTGAGTTCTTGTCGCATTGTGTGTGTGGAAATGCTCTTACTTTCACTATTAAACATAGCTGTGAGATCTACTGTCGATTTTTTTATTATTTAGCTTCAACAAATACTGAAGTGAGCTCCGACCACGGTCAGTCAAGACTTTTTTATGACCACATTTCTTCCTTGAAGTTGACAGTTCACCACTATCCTTCCAGGTTTTAATAATGCATTGGACAGTTCTTAATCCAATTCCAGTCATTTCAGCAATCTCCTTAGTTGTTTCCTTTGCTTGATGCAGACCAATAATTTGACCCTTCTGAAACACAGTAACATCTTTTCCACAACTAAAAGATATGTCTTCAGACATGGGGTTTGCGAAATGAGAAGCTACTCACTGCATCAGTTAGGGTTAAAAGAATTGATGCCAGCTAAAACATATTAATTATCCAACCAACAGTAATTATCCAATCAAAGGCTCTTAAGTATTTACTGACTGTATTTAAATCTAAATGGTGACCTGTTTTTGGACATACAGTGGATATTTGCATTTTTTTTTTTAATTTTAGAAAGCCTGTTGGAAAAGTTCACACAGCATCTGGTTGAGTGTAGAAATGTACATCGGGGTCCTACAGAATGTAACAAAATTTTGCGCAAGGAGGAGACTCTATTTTCATGCTGATGCAAGTGAGTGGCTAGCAATGAAGCTCAGAGGACAAGCAAAGCCCACACTCATTAACCTTAATGCACAGCATCCATTCATGTATACTTAGTAACTGCCTGGTTAGAGTTGCAGTGGTTTTAATTAGCCTACTAGTATGTTCATATTTTGGGGAATACTAGAACCAATATCACAGGCAGGTACAAACAAAAATAATAATCCTAAAATCTGAATTAAATAACAATCCTATGCACTGTCTTGAATGATGAGGTTGAGGAGGTGCTATATCCAGAATTTCCAGACCGTGCTGGCATTTCTAGCTCTGGGGGATTTCCAGTGTTTCCAGGAGCATTGTTGTATAGGCCATATTGGAAACAAACAAACAAACAAACAAACAAACAAACCTTCATAGCTACGCCACACCAATTTCAGGTTGCATTCTGAACACAGATATAGATATTTAAAGCACTAAAAATACAGATAAAGACAGTGACATCACACACCTACCATAAAAGCTTTTTAATCTTCTCCCTAATTGCTTTTGAATTTGCACTTTGTGTTCTTAACACTTTCTGCTGATTATCATCACTTTGTCGTATGAGATTTCTGACTCCTTAATTCATCACCAGACAATTTTTCATTGCATGAATGGGTTTATTTGTTTCCCTGGATTGTGCCCTTCTCTGAGATGCAAATGAACAAGGTGTGTAATTATGGAGACTGTAGAATAATCAGTTGACATAATGAGAGCTTATCTGTCCAGGCCCTACATGTTGTGTAGATCCATTTGTTACAGAATTACAGAGGTAAATCCTCTGCATCACCAGTTCAGGTTTTTCATTCCCTGCCTTAGTTCTACAGCAACTATATTGCATGTTATATGCATGTCTTTTTAACAACAAACTACAAATGATGAACATGAGCCATTAAAAATTGCTGAACCCTATTTCAAAGTCTATCCACAAATAAGCCAAAAATATTAAATTTAGGAGTGACCAGAGACTGAAGAAGGCAGACCAAGGCAGGTAGTTGCAACCTGGATCTCTCTTCTGGACATATTCACTAATGACCCTAGAACTCCACCAGATGTGCCTTTCTGTAGCCTTCCTCCATCTTCTTGGCTCTTTGGCTCTCTTTTGTTTGGGATGAATGATGCTGAAGCACTGATGTGCAGTTAATGTACAGCTGGGGTACAGAGCTACTGTTTGGTCTGAGCCAGACAATAAAGACCTGCACAACTCCCACCAGATCCTCCAACAGAGGACACAGCTAAGACAATATGTTCCTGTAGAATACTGTGGTCTTGGCAGCCATAATTGTGAGAATCTCTACGCATAAGAAAGATTAGTAAAGAGATCAGTATCTCACACGGGGCATACTTCAACAAGGGCATGTCCAATTAGGATCAAGTTATTTGATTTGAGCATCTCTCCTGCCTCACAGTGAAGTGTTAACTTTCTATTAGTTAGCCAGCAGTTTCACTCACCGACTGTTCACACACAGTGGGGCTCACTTCTGGGTAAAGTGATGTGCAATCAGCTCAGACAAGCATATCAAATCAATTTAGTAATGCACCTGAGATCTGACAGCAGACAAACATAGTTGCAAAATAAATTCTTTTGCAAAACCCTTTGAGGTGAGAAATGAATCCTGCATTTCATCAACTCTCATTCAGCATGCCTCAACATTTCCAGGCGATTATTAGTAGCTCTGCTTGTGTTCAGTGCCGTGGCCACCACAGATTCTGAACAAAGTGACATGAGATTTTCTCTGTCCCACCAGAGAGCCACTAATATACTTTTTCAAGATTACTCAACTCACCACAGACAATTTAAGAGGAGACGAGCAGGATCTGAGCTGTGTTTACCATTTAACCCCAGCTCTCCAGATTGGCACATTCCTGCCAGGCCTGAGAACCATAATCATTTCAGAAGGGAAATTGAAAGCACTGTAAACAGAGGGTGCCTAATGCTCAAAAATCCTATTAAATCTTCCCCTTTCCTGCTAGCTCTCTTGCTCCCTCAGATATCAAATCTTAATTTCTCTCCAGAGACATATTCAGGCTAGCACTTCAAGGTTTGCCTTTTCAAAGGGCATAAGCTAAGCAGTTAAAACAGTCCTACTGCAAATAGCCTTATCGAGTAAGCATGATTTACCCATAATCACCTGGTATTTAACTGATAGGACTATGGTAGATGTCCCAGCAGTATACAAAGGCAGCAAGGTGTGACATGGACAGTTTGGTGTGAATAATCCATAAAGTAAAGCTAAAAAAAAAACAAGCACAAAATAAGCACAGATGCTGCCAGCAAAGGCAGGCCTTTTCAGAATCGCAGTGTCGTTGTTTGTCAAATGGAACGAACAAACAGGAATCTGGCAAATCCATATATAAACATTCAACGTACATACAACAACATTCATTTATCCTCATTAACCTCTTTATCCTGGTGAGGGTTATGGTGTATCTGGAGCCTACTGAACAATAGGTGGGAATATGCTCGGAATGGCATGCCAGTCCCACTAATTAACACTCTCATTCACACCTATAGGTAATTTAGCATCATCAATCCACCTACCAGCATGTTTTTGGGAGATGAGATAAAACCCACATGGAGACAAGGAGAACTGTGAAAATCTGCACAGACAGTAACCTGAGTTCAAGATCGAAATGGGAACCATGGAGCTGTGAGGCATCACCGTGCCTCCATATAACAAACGACACAGAACACATCCTATCAATATGATGTCACATACTCATTAATGATGACTATACAAAAAGTGCAAACACACACACACACGCTGAGACACAGCATGGAGCTGGCCTACTGCACATTGTAAGCAAACTGTAAGTAAGCATCCGTGTCAGGACAGCACAGCAGCATGTGATAAGTACCAAGGTCTGGCTTATTGTGCATTGTAAATAAGCATATTGCACATAAATATGAAGTGTAATATGCTTTCTTAATTATAACATGCATAATGGAACAACACAGCTAAAGGCACTGCAAATAAAAAAAGAATGTTGTGTGCACTCTTGGCTGAACCAGGATATCAGTTTTCATCTGTATTCACATTCTGTCTGATAGTCCTTGCCATTCCCTGCTATCATATCCTAATTCTCTGTTTCCTGATAAACTGTGGCCTCAAACATGAAGACTGTCAGGGGCCACTGGCTTTAATTAAACCCAATGGGAAAAATATTCATTACTGCACAGCTACTATGATAGTGGATAGGAATCTGTATGAGGAGAATGATCATCATGGGTTATGAAGCACTAGTATATATTCAGACAGTCCTTGTTATATTGTACATCTGAATCATTTTGCAATTGGATTGTGAGGCAGAAAATTTCATCTGTGTGTGTGTGTACATGAAATGACATCAGTCCCATGTTCTCCTAAGCAATAGGCTTTATTTAAACAGAAGTAGCCTTTCAGCCTTTGTTGCTATTGCCTTTCATAGTAATTGACCTTTCAAGTAATGATGTTTTGATTCACAATTCCCAGAAGGCATGCTTTTTTTCAGCAAGCCTCTGTATCTAACTGCAGTGTGTCATGTTTTATCGCGGAAAATCTTATGTGCTTGTTTATCTATCTCATTATCTATCTTGTCATAGTCTCATTAGCATTGAATCTCTAATCATCTCTTTTCTGCTCTTCCGCTAAATAATGTATGACTGACTACCACATAATCACAATTACTCACTCGGCACTTTGTTTTGATTTTGCCTTCTTGTTAAGAGCAATTCCAAGCAGGTGCATCAGATTAAGTGTTTCTCACTAAGAGCGTTTCTAAGTATGTCTCTCACTTCTCTCAGCATCATGCCAAACTCTTTGATCAGCACACTGATTTGACAAGGTAAAGACCAGTTTTCTAATAAACACCATATAACACAGGGCTCTGAAAGGCTTAAGAGGTGCCCATGATGATAACATGTAGTGTAATAGATCCTTCGTCAGGACACTGGGTGTGTATTAGTGTGTGTATGTGCACTAGTGTGTAGATTTGCATTGGAATGCATGCAGTATCAGACGGTCTTCCAGATTTGGTGAACATATGCATTTGGAAATGCAAACAGGAACTGGAGGTTGCCTGATTGATTACAGCTGATGAATTATGCACGACAGGCATCTCAAGGTTGATTTGTATGGAGTCGTACATTGCTAATGAGGTGCCCGTGCCAATGCCAGTGGAACCCTGTCCATTTTGACAGCAGCCTCCCTCTACCGACCGGCATGCTCCCAGAATACCCCATGTTGTGAGAAAACAAACATATGTGAACAACTCACATGCTGCCTGCTAATAAGCGCATACTATCAGTAGCATATAATGTACAATCTAAAGCAAAATCTGAGTTTAAACAGTCTGCAAGCATGGCAAAACTAAGAAGGCTGAATCAGACACCAATCCCAACTCACCTGCTCAAACAGAATGGAGGCATGTGGTGTGAAAAAGGCTGGTGGAATGAGAATGCTGGGCAAACTTACCATGCAGGAGATCAGGTGTGGCATGAGGTAAGTTGTGGGTGCGGAACAGCTGCCAATCAAAATCATCCTCCTCTCCCTGGCTGAACTCACACAAGCTGGGGTCAGAGTCCTCATCAAATGTACAGCCTGCTGAGAGAGAGAGAGAGAGAGAGAGAGAGAGAGAGAGTCAGTCTCCATCCAGGATCCACAGTCACTAAATAAATTCATCAATAGTAGGAACACTTGCTTATGCTTGAGGCTTCTACCTCATGCAGTTAAAATTTTTATTCAGCTAAGACTGTTCCAAGGTCATTAGTATTCATTTGGTTTTCATTTCACGAACAATTTCTTGTGTACAGAATTACAACATGAAGGACACCCTTCTGGGGATCTGTCTAGTTGCTGGTTGGCAGCACAGAAGTCCAATTCAGCAGCAATATATGTCTTATTTTGGGTTGGATTTCATCAGACTATCCCTTTGATACTACTCTGTGGCTGCAGCATGAGCAATGGTAGACTGAATTCAACATTCCAATTCAAGAACTTTAATGTCAAGAGCTTTGCATACCTTGTACAATGAAATTCTTAGTTTGAATTTTGCACTGCAGAAGAAAATAAAGGACAAATAATGAATAAAATAACAATGTTTAAACAGGCGGCACAGTGGTGTAGTGGTTAGCACTGTCACCTCACAGTAAGAAGGTTCTGGGTTAAAACCCAGTGGTCGACGGGGGCCTTTCTGTGTGGAGTTTGCATGCTCTCCTCGTGTCTGCATGGGTTTCCTCTGGGTGCTCTGGTTTCCCCCACAGTCCAAAGATTAGGTTAGGCTAATTGGTGGCTCTAAATTGACTGTAGGTGTGAATGTGAGTGTGAATGGTTGTTTGTCTCAATGCGTCAGCCCTGCGATGACCTGGTGACCTGTCCAGGGTGTACCATGCCTCTCGCCCATAGTCAGCTGGGATAGGCTACAGCTTGCAGGATAAGCAGTTACAGATAATGGATGGATGGACGGAACATTTAAAAAATGTGCAACATTGAAAAACTATGACATAAAAATAGGAAATATAAAAAACTATCCTTCAGAGGCATTGAGGTGATATTCAAATTAAGTGTGTCGTGGATATAGTCAGACATAATCTGACATACTGTGATTATATCAGATATAATATGGATTCACATGTCTCTTTAGAATACCCACACACAATTCGGGCAGAGTATTATAACTGTACTGCATTAAGAGCTGCTAAAGCACTGCAAATAGCTTGTTTCTGTTGGTAATCACATGCAGATCTGATCACAGGGTATGAAAGGAACGTTACACTCAGCTGCCTCCACAGCCCACTGCATCATGTACACTCTTGCACTTTAACCCACCCAAGTGAGCACGTGCACAGAAGCTAAGCAGTTCCCAGCCCACAAACTGTAGGATAGTATTTATTAATATTTACATTATTGTGTTCATGAAAAAAGCTGTAGATACTGTAAGACTGTAAAAAGTATAGAAGTAGTTTTCTTTTACTTAATCAGAAGATAAATCTTACTGCAATTTGTACCAAATAAGTAAGGAATAAAATATGATGGGGTGTGTTGTAATAGGAAAATAATCAATAATTAATTAATTCAACTATTATATAACAATCAATAATCAATGACTGTCAATGACAAAGGCATTAGCAGATAATACTTTAAATACTGTAAGTTGCAAGGTGAGGCCTCCATGTATCAGACTTGTTTGTCCAGGACATCTAACAGATGTTCAGCCACTCTGGGGAATTTGGAGGCCGAGTTAACACCTTGAACTTTGTGTCAGGTTATTCAAACCATTCCTGAACAATTTTTTGCAGTGTGGCAGGGCTCATTAACCTGCTGAAAGAGACTGCAATTTGAGAATACCAATGTCATAAAGGGGTGTACTTGGTCTGCAGCAATGTTTAAGAAGGTGATACATGTCAAAGTAACATCCACATGAATGCCAGGACCCAAGGTTTCCCAGCAGAACATTGCCCAGAGCATCACACTGCCTCCTCCAGTTTGCCTTCTTCCTAAAGTGCATCCTTGTGCCATCTCTTCTCCATGTAAATGGCACACATGGCTGTCCCATGATATAAAAGTAAACATGATTCATCAGACCAGGCCACCTTCTTCCATTGCTCCATGATCCAGTTCTGATGTTCACATGCCTATTGCAGGCCCTTTTGGTGGTGGACAGGGGTCAGCATGGGCACTCTGATTGGTCCGTGGCTACGCAGTTGCATAAGCAGCAAACTGTGATGCACTGTGTGTTCTGACACCCTTATATCATAGCCAGCATTAACATTTGCAAGAATTTGTGCTGCAGTAGCTCTTCTGTGGGATCGGACTAGATGGGCTAGCTTTCAATTCCCATGTGCATCAGTGAGCCTTGGGCACCCATGACCCTGTTGCCAGTTCACTGGTTGTACTTTCTTGGACCACTTCTGGAAGGTACTAACCACTGCATACCAAGAACGCGCCACAAGACCTGCCATTTTGGAGATGCTCTGAGCCAGTCTTCTCGCCATTATAATTTGACACTTATCAAAGTCACTCAGATCCTTACGCTTACCCACTTTTCCTGCTTCCAACACATCAACTTTGGGAACTAACTGTTGTTGTTACCTAATAGATCTCACCCCTTGACAAGTGCCACTGTAATGAGATAATCAGTTATTCACTTCACCTATCAGTGGATTCAATGTTATGACTATGTGTCCTTACAGAATGCTTCACCTTATCAAGTATATATTTTTCATTGTTAAATAACAACCCGGATTATGTGGCATGTCCACTTTACAAGTCCCTGTGAATTAGCTGTTCATACAAAAATGATAGCATACAGCTATTACTCTCAGAAATAAAGGTACAAAACTGTACACTGGGATTGTATGATCAAGAACACATATTTTATACCTTTAGCATGCACCACAAGATTCAAAAATAGTTTCTATGTCAAATCTGTCAGCACACTGAACTCTGCTCTGAAGTCTCACACACACCACAATCAATAACGTGTCAATCTACCCACATCTTGTGCGATATTTATTCTTATGGTTATTTATCTATTATCAAGTGTATTATCCTTTATTGTGCAATATCTATTACCACAGTACCTATTACCAGTGCAATACCTATTACTAACCAAGTGCAATATCTATTACCAAGTGCTCAGTGTATCTTACATGAATGTCTGTGGATTGTATGTCTTTCTTGTTTGTAAATTTTGTTCATTTCTTGTAAATTTGTAGACCCTTATGTCTGTATATCTTCTTGTTTGTAAATCTTGCATCTCATCTCATCTCATCTCATCTCATTATCTGTAGCCGCTTTATCCTGTTCTACAGGGTCGCAGGCAAGCTGGAG
>JAODVO010000024.1:39179272-39202739 GCA_025400055.1 Notarius lentiginosus | reverse complement strand
TATGTAATATTGGATCATTTTCCTCAATAAATAAATGACCAAGTATAATATTTTTGTCTCATTTGTTTAACTGGGTTTTCTTTATCCACTTTTAGGACTTGTGTGAAAATCTAATGATGTTTCAGGTCATATTTATGCAGAAATATAGAAATTCTAAAGGGTTCACAAACTTTCAAGCACCACTCTGTGTGTGCATATATATATATATATATGGGCTCAAAGACATAGCCACTGTTCTACAGCTTCACACAAGCTGATCACTTTTTAGACATGTAAAGAGAAAAATATTTCTACACATACACATCTTTGGTCTGTTTTTTCATCCACAGTCAACAGAATTCTCTCAGTATAACAGTTACGGGGATGTGTGTGGAGGTCAGAGAGGTATTTAACTGCCTTACATATCATGTTTCGAGTAGAATTTGGATAAATTGCTCACACTAAGCTTTCCTTTTCCTCTCTCTCTCTCCCTATCATTATACAGATTTCAAGGTACGTGAATGATACAGACTATAACTTGATCAGCTGTACTGAGCATGTGCATCAGCCAACATATACATGAGAATGTGGAATCATGCTCCATGTGACACCCTGCTACGCTTGTGCCTGAGTTACAAACAGCTCAAGCAAGGGGGGGCATGGACAAAGGGTTTCATCATTACATATGCACATCCTGAGAAGTTTGTACATATCCATAGTTAGACCGTGAGCCCCATGTGCAGGGTAGTTAAAGTCTTATTCCCTCCTCACAGTATCAGATAAAGTAAAGTCAGTGTTCTTCTTTTGTTGTCAAGTCTTTCCCATAGTTCCTTTTCCTCCCAATCCTCTTTTTGTTTCTTTTTCATGTACATTGCATGTATGTGTTCTGTTCTATAGCTCGTCCAAGATGGCCAGGTTCCCCTAACCAGAATGGACAGGGGAATGTCAATGCCTAACATGTTGGAACATAAAGCAAGTATCCCATGCGTTTGTTTTGTTTTGATATGATTTTGTGAGAGAAACATTCCTCCTCTCTTTCTCATTTTGTGAGTGTTCCTTCTTGTTCTATTATCATCCACCCCTTAACACCCAGATTGTTTATGAGACTAAAGTAGGTTATCTTGGCACAGCCTCACAGGTTATAGGCATTAGGATGAAGGGGAAAGACTAGGGTCTTCCAGTGTTGTGAAATGATGTAATGATATGCTTTGCTATGTCTGAGCTGTACACATTTTTCCAGATCATTGATCCCTACCTTTCCTAAATCTGGCTGAAGAGGCTTAAGAGCTGCATGTTCTTGGTTTCTTTAAAGGTGCTGCTATAGTCCCCACAATCTTAACATGATCATTCATTGTTCCATATTTTTTTGCGTGAAATAAAATATTTCTAGCAGAAAAAGTATGTCCTCCATCCAGTATTAAGATCTGAATGACATAGATTCACTTCCTTTTCATTTAGAAATGATGATTTGAGGGTGGGACGGCACGGTGGTGTAGCGGTTAGCACTGTTGCCTCACAGCAAGAATGTCCTGGGTTCGAGCCCAGCGGCTGATGAGGGCCTTTCTGTGTGGAGTTTGCATGTTCTCTCCATGTCTGCATGGGTTTCCTCCAGGTTCTCTGGTTTCCCCCACAGTCCAAAGACATGCAGGTTAGGCTAATTGGTGGCTTTAAATTGACCGTAGGTGTGAATGTGAGTGTGAATGGTTGTTTGTCTCTCTATGTCAGCCTATGATGACCTCCAGGGTGTACCCTGCCTCTCACCCATAGTCAGCTGGGATAAGCTCCAGCTTGCCCACGACCCTGCACAGGATAAGTGGTGACAGATAATGGATGTATGGACATAATTCCACATATGTTCCATATGTTATTTCATAGTTTTGAGGTCTTCAGTATTGCTCTACAATGTAGATGAAAAGTCATACAGAGCACAATACTTATGAAAATCCAAAGAAACGGAAGTTATGACTGATTAGGTGTTTTTACAAGATTTGACCTTGACCTTTGACCTTGACCCACCAAAAACTAACAATGTCTTTGTGTGACCCTAGTGAGTTGTCCTGTGCATTTTGGTGAAGATCGGTCAAGAAATGATGACACTAGAACACCAAGAAACAAATGGACAGATCAACATACTTGCAAAAATCTCCGATTTTCGCAAGTAAAAATAGTCAAAATCCAAAAAAAACCTATGGATGAGTAGGGGTGTCCAAACCTTTGATTGCTACTGTATCTGCATTAAAATTACAACAATGGAAGTCCTCATAAGGATAGTAATACAAACGTGTATATGTATGAAAGTGATATTGAGACAATATCCCTGTAAGTTCAATTTATGAGCCTCTCTATGGTGTTAATAAATACGCATAAATATATTGCAGAGATGTCAAAGGTCAGGTGTTAACACTCCAGCACAGGAAATGTGTTTGAATGATGTAAAACACTGACAAAAAGAGTCGTATATTAATCTATTCTCGGAATGCATAACTAAGGCACACTTTGCTATGCCCTAACAAGGTAATCTTTTTAATTAAAATGCAATCATTTTACCACTAATCACTGTCCAGACAACATGAACATGAATGTAGCCCATGCTTCATCTTCATTTTCTTCTCTAACAGACCCTGATATCAAGCTTGAACCTCTCCAAGAAATAATTACATTTTAATTTGGCTCAGCTACAATAGATAATCATCATGGTGCAGCATCAGATCTGAGATTCTGCCAAGGTTAAGAAGTCTTCTGACTAAAGAACATTGACGCTTTTGTGCTTTGTTGTTCATTCAGTTCACTTGTTTTATTATTAATGTAAATTATAGTTCATTTCAGATTCAATGAATACAAGAGTATGAAAAAAAATTTAATATCTAAAATTTTGAGAACTGAACCCTGAACCCACAAGCTAAGCTACACATCTAAGAGCATGTCCATGCCTCTGCCAGGGCTCGTCTGTTAAATAAATCTACAGCACAAAATACAGCCAGCAAAATAAATTCCGGGGTCCTGTAGATAGGCCAGGAAAGCTAGCAGGGCAGGAATACTAAAAGAGGAGCAGCATGAGATAAGTACAAAGTTGTCTGAGAATCAAAAGTATGAATCATCTACCGAAGTAGCATGAAAGGTGGTGATTTGTTGAACAGCTCTGGGTTATCTCTACTGTGCCAGGAAATGTTTAAAGTGTGTCCTGGCTAAATATATGTATCCCCTATTTCATTTTTTATCTTGGGCTCTTATTTATTTCATTACAAAGACGGTTTTCCACCAAAACAGGACTCCTCAAATTAGTTTCTGCTCCCAGAAAAGATTTACTTTTGCTTTGGCATTTAATTGAGTGCTTGCACTGAACACTGTGCAGCATTGTTACTGAATCCCTGATAATCCCAGATTTACACTGAATTTATTCAGCTTTCTTCAGTTCAGTTGTATGTTATTCCATAAACTTTCTTCAAATAAGCACTTCACCATGAGTAAGGACACTTGAGAGATGCTTGTGCAGCACCTCTGAGTTGCTGATATGCTGATTTCCTATTCCTGTTCTCACCCTTACATGCACATACACCCTGAACATTAACACCTTGTTAATTAGCATTTTCACTACTACACTTAATATGCATACAAGGGTTACAAGTGCTGAGGCTTATAAAAAAATACCTCAGAAGTGTGTGAAAGGTTTCTTATTATTAATCCCCGTATAATAGCTCTCTTGCTGACATCACCTGCTCCCGTCAAGCTGAGAGGCTCTTTTTTTAACCTAGCTCATGTAATTCATATTGGATGGAATAAATTACATTGTCTGAGAAACAAGGAGGAAATAAACTTAGAGAACATTATACTTGCACCAGAATAATGTGAGAGTTGAGCAGAATACCTCCATACTCCTCTTCCTTTTCTCCATTTCCTTTAGTTCCTTGTGCAATCACACATTACTTCACTCACTAAACATACAGCTGGAAGGAAGTGACACTGTTCAGGTTGTGGATAGCACCAGAACGTGTCTCATTAGAATTGCTGCACACAGGCTGAGCCAAGAGGTGCAAACAGACGAGCTCTGTTAACTCTGGGATGAGTGCATCTCACTGTTCTCTCATCATACAGGTTTCTCTTTCAAAATATGCCAAGTGGATAACACTGCAATGTTAAACAAACCTATTACCAAAAAAAGTGCAGTGCAGTATTTGTGTATTCATCTTGCTAGTTGTGAGTGAAGGTAAGCAACATGTGAGGGAGAAATTGGAGGGGCCCAGGAGAACTCATGCCTGTATGAAAAGGCTGTTTGGGTTTTGGGGGAGAGCAGTAGTCAGCATGCAGGCAGGCTGCTGGAATACTAAGTGAGAGGATGTGAGGATGAAAAGACAACGGCTCAAGTCCAGAGAGAGGCAAGCTCTCCAACACACCTGCTGCTGGAGCTCAAGTTCGCACTGTTGTGCAGGGCCCATGAACCTTTCCCTGGCGTTGTACTTCTAAGCCTATGGAGACTGCATCAAAAATAATCAACATAAGGTATGCTTCTATCCAAAGTAATAATGCTCTATAAAGAAATCAGACAATGCCAGAAAATGGACTGCATGTATGGGTAAAACTGGTTCAGGGTTGCCAGGCTTAATGACCAAATTTTTGTTTATTCTTCAAAGTAGCCACCGTTTACCTTGATGACACTTTGCACACTATTGGCATTATCTTAACCAGCTTCATGAGGTAGTCACCTGAATGCTTTTCAGTTAACAGGTGTTCATTAGTGGAATTTCTTGCCTTCTTAGTGCGTTTGAGATAATCAGTTGTGCTGTGTCGAGGTAGTGTTGGTATACAGTAAATTTGACAACTGTAATAATCCATATTATGTCAAGAACGGCTCAACTAAGTAAAGAAAAATAACAGTTCATCATTACTTTAACACATAAAGGACAATCAGTCCAGAAAATTGCAAGAACTTTGAATATACCTTCAAGTGCAGTTGTAAAAACCATCAAATGTGTTGATGAAACTGGCTCTCGTGAGAACTGTACCAGGAAAGGAAGACCAAGACTTGTCTGCTGCAGAGGATAAATTCATTAGAGTTACCAGCCTCAGAATTCACCAATTAACAGCACCTCAGATTAAAACTTATATGAATGCTTCATAGAGTTTAAGTAGCAGACACATCTCAACATCAACTGTTCAGAGGAGACTGCGTGAATCAGGCCTTAATGCTGGAATTGCTGCAAAGAAACCACTACTGAGGGAGGCCAATAAGAAGAAGAGAATTACGTGGACCAAGAGACACAAGGAATGGACATTTAGACCAATGGAAATCTGTACTTTAGTTTGATGAATCCAAATTTGAGATTTTTGGTTCCAAACACCATGTCTTTGTGAGATGCAGAAAAGTATGATATCTACATGTGTGGTTCCCACTGTGAAGCATGAAGGAGGAGGTGTGATGGTGTGAGGGTGCTTTGCTGGTGACGCTATTGGTGATTTACTGAAAATTGAAGTCACACTTCATCAGCATCACTACCACAGCATTCTACAGTGACATGCCATCCTATCTGGTTTGCACTTAGTGGGACCATCATTTGTTTTTCGACAGGACAATGACACAAAATAAACCTTCAGGCTATGTAAGGGCTATTTAACCAAGAAGGAGAGTAAAGGTTTGCTGCATCAGATGATCTGGTGTGATGACCCCCTGTGATGTCATCTTGAAGTGTGCTTCCCAGGTAGTGTCATCTGGGGAGGGGGGGTATACTGAGTTTGGTAAAAGCCATCTTCAGAGTCAGTCTCTCTCTGGTTAGTGCTCTGACTTGACTGCTTCTCTTTCTCCTCTCTCTCCTTTGTAGGTGCACCGTTGTTTGTTTGGTTATGTTACTTTAGTTTATTTCTTATGTTTTGTTTTGCACCCTACACCACTGACTTCTCTGATTATTCATTTCATGTTGTTTAAAATATAATTTGGCTTCTTGATTGCTTAATTTGGATTAACAAAATACTTTTTGTTAAATGTTTATGATGGTGCATCTCCCTTTGTTGTGGCCGTTGAGCCAGGTCAATACAAAAGGGGGTTTGTCTACTATAGTTAATTTGGTAAAAGTTTGTTTTGTGCTTCATGTAGTGCACCTGTTGTGATCATGTAGCTCCGGTAGCTAATTAGTAAAGTTGGTTCAGTGTTGTGCTGTGTTTGGGCTGCAGGAGACGCATCGACCTGGTGTTGCCTTGTCAGAACGTTGCTGCTCAGCAGGTAAGTGTTGCTGTTTGCTTTTGTACAGATATTTCCCTGTTAGGTTTAGGGGCGTTTCCCCTTTGGGTTGCATCCATTTGTTTTCTTAGTGTTGTACTGTCATGGTTTGTGTCCGCGTCTTCGGTTAGCTGTCTTGGGGACACATCTGTGTGACTTGGTTGGGTTGCCTGTTTGCAAGGCCGCTTTACCGGTCCACTGTTTTTTGTGTATGAATACCCACCACAATCCATATGAAGACTGGGGATGAGGATATGGTTAGTTTTGTGATGGTAGTTAGGGGGAAATTCTCTGGTAGTTATTGAAAAGTTGTCCTACTATGTGTCTGTCAGTAAAAACTTTGTGTTCTGATCGGTAACATTTAATTTGGTAAAATATGGCTTCCTTGTCTAGTTTTTGTGATGTGCCTACAGAGCCATTTGTGAATGGCTGTGGGAAGGCACAGTTGTTGGGAATTGCAAACCATTATACTGTGGAAGTTTTGGGTGAGATGCATAGCGAGGAAATTGAAGCAGTTGTTTTGGTGCATCTGTTTCCGGGAGGCATGTTGCAGAGGAGTGGGTCTGGTGCGTTTTACGGCTGAGTCTGTGCCCTTGCTGGTGCCCACCCCACTAATTGTACAGGCCACATTTAGTTTTGAGCAGCAGAAGGAGTTATTGGCTACGTAGTATGAGCAGGAGAGTGTGCAGCTTAAACTGGAGTTTGTAGAGTAGGGGAAAAGGACAGAATAGAGAGACTGAAATTGGAGAAAATTTGGCAAGACACTGAAATCGAAGCTGCAGTTAAAGCAGACTAAACTGCAGCTAATTAGAGGGTAAACTCTCTTCAGATGGGTCTGATTCAGAGGATTTTGATTCTGGTGGTGCTGTGCCCATTGGTGTGGACATGATTGCAAATATGTGTTTAGTAATGATGTTTAATGAGTGAGAGCCAGAAACTTTTTTTACTCTGTTTGAACATCTGGCTAACGTAAAAAAAAAAACGCGGCCAGATTCAGATCGGGTTCTTATGCTTTAATGTGTTCTCACTGGGAGAGCTCAGGAGGCATATTTAGCCATTTGTGCAGAGGATAACTTATTGTATGATGCAGTTAAGTCAGCAGTATAAGGTGTACGAGTTGGTCTCAGAAGCCTATCGCCAGAAACTTAGAAATTGGTTGAGGAGTGATGGATGAACAGGTGTGAGGGTTTGTCCATGATTTGTCTTCTCACTTTTGTCATTAGTATTCAGCTGCTAGAGCTGACTTTGATAGCTTGTGTAAACTGCTGATAGTGGAACGATTTAAGTGTTCCTCAGTGTGTTGCTGAACGAAGGCCGCTCGCTGTACTGGGGTCAGCGGAGTTGGCCGATTTCGTATTGACACATGGAGGTTGTAGCCTTGTGTTAGCATTTTCTTTTGTTCTTGTGTTTTAGTTACCTGCGAGTGTACAGTTACCAAGTATTTCAGGGATCCCATTTGGGCCCATTTTAAGGGGGGTGTGATGACCCCCTGTGGTGTCATCTTGAAGTGTGCTTCCTAGGTGGGGTCATGGGGGAGGGGGTCTGCTCATGACCTGTCTTTTCCATGCAGGTAATTGGTGGCAACTTGGTACACCTGGGCCCAGTGTACTGAGTTTGGTAAAAGCCTTCTTCAGATTCATTCACTCTGGCTGGTGCTCTGACTTGACTGTTTCTCTCTCTCTCTCTATTTCTCTCCCCTCCTCTCCTTTGCAGGTGCTCTGTTTGGTTATGTTACTTTAGTTTATTTCTTCTGTTTTGTTTTTGCACCATACAACACTGGCATACATCTCTCACTCATCCACACCCTACACCACTGACTTCTCCAATTCACTTCATGTTTAAAATATAACTTGGCTTCATGAGTTTAAGTTAGATTAATAAAATACTTTTTGTTAAATGTTTATGGTGGTGTCTCCCTTTGTGGTGGCAGTTGAGCCAGGTCATAACACCTGGGCTCCACAATCACCTGACCTAAACCCAATTAAGATGGCTTGGGATGAACTGAACTACAGGGTGAAAGAAAGCAGCCAATGAGTGCTATATGGGCACTTCAAGAATCTTGGAAAACCATTCCAAGTGACTTAATCTTGAAGCTGGTTGAGAGAATACCAAGAGTGTGAAAAGCTTTCATCAAAACAAAAGGTTTAAAGAATTGAAAATGGAAGACATTTTGCGTTGTTCACACTTTTTTGCATACTACATAATTCCGTATGTTACTTCATAGTTTTGATTTCTGCATCATTCTACAATGTATAAAATTAGTCAGTGAATTGGGTGCATCCAAAATTGACTGGTACTGGATGTAATTGTATATTGATGCATTGTAATGTGACTTTTGGTCATTTTCAGGCTTTCAACCAAGCATACACAAATTAAAGTAAAAGCATAAATTGTCTGGTTTTTTTGTGTTGATCCCCCCCCCCTTTTTGGAGCAGACGGTGTTGAGGTAAACGTGAAGTTTAAACAAGCTCATAAGGAGAAAACTTATGAGCTTATATAAGGAGAAAACTTGTATAAGGAGAAAACTTGCTTTATATACTGTATCTTAACGAATAGATTTCATGATTTTAAAGACACTTTGAAATGAAACTTTCTGCTTCATGCTTAAAATGGGTTTATAATTAAGGTATAAGTTTTTGTTTGGGTTTTTTTTTTTTAATAAAGTATGATTTTCAATGCCTTCCTAAAAGTAGTTTTAATTTAAAGTAAATAACAGAAATCTATAAGGGTGAAATCAAGCAGCTGCTTAAAGTCAGGATAAATGTCAACCATGCAGGATTATAGAAAACTGTTAAAAGTAAACACACAGGAAATGTGGAGGGGCCTGAAGAACATGGCTGGTTCCTCCCAGCCAAGTCACAAATCAGTTGAGAGAACTGTGAATGGGTGAGTGGGTTAAACCAGCTTTCACAGTGGCTTCCTGGCCACTGTCTGGTCATGAGTGTATGTTCCTGGATATTCTAAGTGGCCTCCTTATCCTCTTCTGATGAGACCACTGACTCATACCAATTCCTAACATCTGCTGTTATGCTCCCAGGTTCCTAGCATGTGACTAGCCACCACTGCATTTGCTGAAATATACTGGGATCAATAGCCTATATCTATCTTGCTGCCTCTCCAGACTAATACACTTCATACACCAAATGAGGAAGGAGCTGTGGATATTCAGACAAGGCAAAGCTGCAGGCCCTAATGCTGACAAGCCAAAGGTGCAAAAGCTGCATACTTCAACTACTGTCATGTGGAAACTTTGTTGTGTGACTAAAGTGACCAAGAAACAGTGAACAAAAGCCTTAAATGAATGGCTAGAGCATCATACATAAAGGAATCTAGATGGTCAAGATTGGATGATGCTGTTATCTATGTGCTAAACATACTTTGGGGAGGGGGAACAGGCATCATTGTGAGAACTGTTATTTTACTTCTCCAGTGTATTCAACACCATACAGTCTATGCTGCTATATCAGCTCTGGCTGTTGTCAGAGGATTAATCCATCATATCATGAATTTGTGTGGCTTCATGGCTGTCAGACATAGCTATGAGCCAAGGGACCCAACCTGTCTCCCTGCAATTTTAGATTAAACTTTGATTCCTGTCAGAAATATGCAGAAATTTCTAATACGATTTCAATAGCGGAGTGTGAAATACTACATGAATCAAGGGCCTTGTTAAAAGACTTGGTAATTGGTAGACATTGAACCAGCCACAGTTAAACTCAAGCCTGTTTTACACTGTGTGATTTCAGCAGTCTTTTATGATTATTACTTGTCACACTGTATGAGAGGTTGGTGACTAAGGAAGGACCGAAGGACTTGTACAGATTGGCTAGACAGTGGAACCAAGATGGGAAGGATGTGCAGCAGGTTAGGGTGATAAAGGTGAAAATGTACTGACAAGTGAGAAGAAGGAAGGAATACTTTGAGGGGCTGATGAATAAAGAAAATGAATGAGAGCGAAGGGTGAATAGTGTGGGGTGGATTGTGAGTCAGAATTTAGGGATTGTAAATCAGGAAGTGCAGGATTAGCAAGCAATCAGGATTAGCAAGGATGAAGTGAGGACAGCTATGAAGAGGATGAAAAATGGAAAGGTGTTGGTCTGGATGATATACCTGTGGAGGCATGGAGCTGTTTTGTAGAGATGGCAGTGGATTTTTTAACACTATCTTGGAAAGTGAGAGGATGCTTGAGGAGTGGAGAAGTGTACTGGTACTGATTTTCAAGAATGAGGTCAATGTGCAGAGCTGTAATAACTACAGAGATATAAGATTGATCAGACACACCATGAAGTTATCGGAAAGAGGAATAGAACCTAGGTTAAGAAGAAAGGTGGTGATTAGCGAGTAGCAGTATGGTTTCTTGCCAGGAAAGAGCACTGCAGATGCAATGTTTGCTTTGAGAATGTTGATGGAGAAGCACAGAGAAGGTCAGAAAGAGTTGAATTGTGTCTTTGTGGAATCTGAGAAAGCATATGACAGGGTGCCGAGAGAGGAGGTGTGGTATTGTATGAAGTCAGGAGTGGCAGAGAAATATGTAAAAGTGGTGCAGGATATGCATGAGAGCAGTGTGACAGTGGTGAGGTGTGCGGTAGGAGTGACGGATGGGTTCAAGGTGGAGGTGGGATTACATCAAGGATTGGCTCAAGCCCTTTCTTGTTTGCAATGGTGACAGGCCGGTTGACGGACAAGATCAGGCAGGAATCTCAGTGGACTATGATGTTCGCAGATGACATTGTGATCTGTAGTGAGAGCAGAGAGCAGGTTGAGAAGAGCCTGGAGAGGTGGAGGTATGCACTGGAATGAAGAGGAATGAAATTCAGTAGGAGTAAGAAGGAATACATGTGTGTGAATGAGACGGATGATGGTGGAATGGTGATAATGCAAGAAGTAGAGGTGGCAAAAGTGGATGAATTTAAATACTTGGTGTCACCTGTTCAAAATAACATGGAGTGTGGAAGAGAGGTGAAGAAAAGAGTGCAGGCAGGGTGGAGTGGGTGGAGAAGAGTGTCAGGAGTGATTTTACTTTGAAGGGTAACCGCCAGAATGAAAGGGAAGGTATACAAGATGGTAATGAGAGTGGCCATGTTATGAGTTGGAGACTGTGTCACTGATGAAAAGACAGGAGGTGGAGCTGGAGACTGCAGAGTTAAAGATGCTAAGATTTGCATTGGTAGGGACAAAGGTGAACAGGACTAAGAATGAGTTTTTCTAAGGAACAACCCAGATTATACAGTTTGGAGAGACAAAGCACAAGAGATGCCACTGAGTTGGTTTGGACGTGTGTGGAGGAGAGATGCTGAGTATATGGGGAGAAGGATGCTGAAGATGGAGGTGCCAGGCAAGAGGAAAAGAGAAAGGCCAAAGAGGAGGTTTATGGATATGGTGAAAGAGGATGTGCAGGTGGTTGGTATCACAGAGGTAGATGCTGAAGAGAGGATGAGATGGAAACAGATGATCCACTGTGGCGACTCCTAATGGGAGCGGCCAAAAGAAGATGATGACAACACTATTAGAGACGATCCCAATACAATTTTAACAGGCTGTTTGATAACATCAGATAACGTTATGAGGTCGCATATACAGTACAAAAAAGCCCCCGGTATTAAAGTAGTAATGTTATGTCTACAGAAAACAGGCATTAAAGGGTAAAGAAGTGTATTGGATATTTATGGTTGGATAAAAGAGGGCAACCTGGAATGATTTTAAGGATTATTTTTCTGTCTATTAGCATAAATAGCAGTTTTGCAACTCACTGTAGGAGGGAACAGGTAATATATGCTGTATATTATGAGTTCATATGAGCAAGTTCATATTTTACTTTTTCTTTTCTTTTTTTTTTTAGTATTTTCTCATTCTATGTTGTCCTCTTATCATGGCGTGCTTTGTAGCAGTGTTCACACAGTGAGATTTTAATAATGAATTTCTAACACTACTAGACACAATGGCACATGACATGTGATCTAAGACCCATGACCAAAGAATTTCTCTTTAGGATGTGTGATTTTTTTTTTGTGTGCAACAGTAAAATCAGGCTGAAAAACCATCCGGTGTAAACCCAGCTTAAGGAAATGATGGTGATTTTCAGGAGGTCTGTAGCCCTGTGTACTCTGCTACTGCTGATGGTATGGATGTAGAGGCGGACTTGAATAACAGTGATATTTTACAAAATGTACCAGAACCACCTCCATGTCTTGAAGAGATTAGTCTGTCATAGCTAATCCATGCTGGGGTGTAGTGGGGTAATATCATTAGCAAGATGCCATAAACAATGTCAATAAACCTGTCTGTTGCAGAAGTCAAACTGGACTCACTGAAAGCAGTGGCGGAAAGACAGACACCTTATAAATGCCGGGTCATTATGACCAATAACCTTTATCCTATGCATGACATTTTGTCTAAATAAACCTACACTTTTTGTAACAAACTAAAAATAACTTTTCTGTGCTCCTATGCCATGGTGTTTCCTACTAAGGCAATTAGGCTTGATAGCTAGTGATCCTAATGTCAGGGAAGCACTGACCTATCTATTCTTGGAATAGCACAGCATTAACTTGCACTATTCCCTGTATTATTTTAATACATTAGTGGCACTCACATTAACTTTCATTATCAGCTCCTCCAAGTTGCATGCTGTCATCATTTGCACTCTTTTTTTTTTTAAATAGTCAAAAGTCTTGTACAATTTTTGTAAGTTTGCTAAGCTCAACTCTTCTTATTCAAAATATATGTCTGTCATCAAGGCAACCAGTGGTGGGTTTCCCAAAAGCCTCTTAACACTAAGAGCATCTTAACTAGGAGAGTGTGTGTTCATTGTGCTGCTCGCTCTACCATTTAACGATGATCTTTGTGCTATGATGCTTTTGGGAAACTCGGCACAGGTTTTGAGTTGCTCAATGCTTTTTCATCAATACATAATTTTTGTATGTTTACTTCACTATATACAGTAGAAAAGAGTATAAATCATGCAAAACCCTTCTATGAGTAAATGTGTAAATTTTTTTGGCTTTTAACAAAATACACTGCACGCAGTATATAATTTTTTTTACATGACACATTTTCTCACTTTACAGACTTAATGTCCTCCACCGCTGAACTGAACTTATCCACCATTCTGTGCCAAAAGCAAATTCCACTAACCTCGGTCTTGTGGTCATTAAAAATTATTGATGTGAGAAGTAGTTTGGCAACAAAACCAAATATACCACTGATCCCAATTACAGCCATTCAGCCAAGGCATGTTTATGACGTACTGCTCACAATCAAGGGAAGCTTATAGCTAGCAGGTTAGCATCATGCATGTTGGTTTGCAATGCACTGAAATGCATTCGATAACATCGTGCTAATTATGTAAGGAATAAAACATAATGGGGCTTACTGTTATAGAATAATAACGAACAATGGGGTGGTGTGATGTGATGTTGACCAAATAATAGAATGCCACAAATTTTCTACTACAGCAATGTGCCAACATGTACAAGTCTTTAATTAATTACTTCATGAACAACACTTCATACTTATTTGTTTTTAAATACATTTAGATACATGTTGTTGAAATTGCTTTTTCTTGAAGTTAATAACAGGCAAAAAATGCAGTTCGGAAGAAATTGCAAAGCCCTCCGTCCTGAAGTCATTCCTGTATTGGGAAACTTTAACCTGACAGCTTTGCCTTTGACTGTTATGAAGGACTGACATTGAAGATTCCTTCAAAAAGTACTAAACAGCTCGTCCCTGAAAGCTTCACCACATCAACAATTACAACATTTTTTGATGTATTTATGTGGAGCATTCAGGAAGTAATTACTGTGGAAACGATAACGTATTAAAGCAAGATATGATAGATCTCAAAGCTGGACTATTGTCCAAGCAATCAGAATCAAGCTTTCAGCAGTGCTGTCAGGTAAGTAACATTTAATAACTACTTATCTATCACGAATGAAAGAAAATAAACCCTCACAATGTGAAATGCATTCATGCTTTGTGTAAGTTTGCGTTTTATCTGTGTGTGTGTGTTATTTGCATTAGCAGCAGGGGCAGAACACCACAGCAGTTAGCACTCAAGTGAGCGCAACAGCCATGGCAGAATCAGCCTGTTGAACAGAGAACACCTCATGGTCTTTCAGCCTCAAATGAAGCTAATTAAAGCTGGGGTGGAAAAGGAAATGTGTAGTGGTGCAATGGAGCTGAAACACAGCTCATCCCATATCACCTCATGCTGAGTCAGAAGGAGGGTATAAATGCACTGTAGCAGAATTCAAAAGCAAAATTGGTGGTGCATGTGGGACAGTTTAATATCTTGGAAATAAATAAATCCACAGTACAGCTGATATTTTAAAAAATCAGCTAGTACTTCATTTTATATGACAGTAAAAATATCTGGATTAAAGTGTTTACAGCACTACCGCTGCCTGTCTTTACTCAGATGAGCCACCTAGCCCAGAATCTCACGCTTGACATATTTGGCATGGATGTTTGACTGCCTCCAGTAAAAATATGTCCAGACCAAATCTGTTTTAATTAGTTTCCTCTCTTCCTCTATGGGCCCTGCAGTTAAGTAGTGCTCCAGTGGTGGAGGGCCAATCCACTATCAGCATGGAAACAGATTTACATGATGAGTTGGAATTACAGAAGCCAGTTAGCCCACAGGCAATGCAGCCTACACATGCATGCAACATGCGCATTCGCATACACACATTCACATATTTCTACACTTTTCTATGTGAGAGCTTAACGGACAAAGACTGCTCATGCTCAATGATAATGCCACATATCCACTGTACAGTGTTGAGGAAAGTTTTATCATGCGCAAGTCGGACCTGTCCGATCCATCCTGATGCCCTACTTTTGGCTGGAGTCTTATCACATCGCTTCTGTGGAGGACAGCCCCATATGGACAGTCGAAATATACACCTGATGGCTCTGGACACTTACAGTTTTGCTACAATGGCTTAGGGCTACAGTCGCGATGATAACTTTAGGACTGCAGTTGTCATGAACAGTTTTGCACTCAAGTGCAAACAGCTGATAACTTCAACAAAACAGACTTAATGCTAAAACTATAATGGAGTGTCCTGGTTACACAGTTGTACTTTGTGACTATATGGGACACAGCTATCTAAGCGACTTATTTATAAATCACACTATCTGTTTTCACCCAAATGAAGATGGGTTCCCTTTTGAGTCTGATTCCTCTCAGAGTTTCTTCCTTGTGTCATCTGAAGGAGTTTTTCCTTGTCAACATCACCTCAGGCTTTCTCATTAGTGATAAATACATTTATTAGGGATAAAATTAGTTCATATGTTTAAAGTCTTTATTTTTTGGTAAAGCTGCTGTGCGACATTGCAGACCTACCAAGTGACCTGCATCTGGCAGGTCAGACTCACAAAATGATATTCAAACCAGCTGACCCACCAAGACATGAAAAAAAAAAAAACATCAGAAAAATCTGAAGAGTAATATGAATGATCTGTCAGGATTTACCAAAACTTACATTTTCTGATACGTGTTTTTGGACTAATTAACAGCTTATTAAACAAGTACGTCCTGTATATCTTCTGGTATGTCTGGGGTTAGTTGACCAGGCACCTCTGCTGGTCATGCTGACAAGTGACGAATGAAATCTGGTCTTTTCATTCACAATAGTCTGACTACTCAATCACTTCCAAAACTGCTTTTTGGCATTTCACATGCCGAGATTTTCGGGTTGCTTTGACAGGGCCCACGAGTTTACAAACCCACAGACATATGACAGCTGCTGTCCTTGCATGCATGTACATATGTACATTAATCTTTATAATTATTGATTTCTACCGTATGTAATTTATATCTCGTTTGACGATTGGTCATTTGTGTAATCATGTCAGATTCAGTCACCAACTACAAAGACACCAAAGAAAAGAAAGCATGTGCATTCTAAAACTAGTTCTATAAAGAGTGGTCTTTTGCATTTCTATGTATACAGCCTTTGAAAGACCAGCTAGACAAAGCTTTCTGCACAGTGAGTATATATTATTTTTAATAACTTATTTACAAGCTCTAGGCCTAATGCTTAATCTGGGGGTGGGGGTGTTTGAATACTTATGCACACTCCAGATTTCTGTGTTTTCATCTTAATTATTGTTTGTGTCACAATTAAAAAAAAAGTGCACCTTTAAAGTGGTAGGCATGTTGTGTAAATCAAATAGTGCTGACCCCCCAAAAATCCATTTTAATTCCAGCTTGTAATGCAACAAAACAGGACAAACACGAAGGGGGATGAATACTTTTGCAAGGCACTGTATTACTGATTTGTAAAGAGATCCACATGTTGGAAATATCCCAGTGTTTTAATGTATCTAAAATCTAGATCTGCATCTGATAGACTCTTGTGTAAGCCTATAACAGCCTAATGTCTGTATGATCTAAGACTAATGTATAATATATCAAATGTCAAGGTCGTTACCCTGTCAAAATAAACACTGCTTGGTGCTGTCGGATGCTAAAGATGTGCTGTTGTCAGTGATCCACACTGCAAGTTTTGATACCAATATAAATGTCATACAAATAAGCTGAAATGCTTGGAAATTACATATTTCAATGCCATTTAAAACATTTCCTTGGGGGGATAACCCCTGACCCCCCAGTGGGAGGGGGGTACCACCTCACACGTCCTCGTTCACTGCCGTTCATCGGTCACTGCATGGTTTCAGCCTCACTTCAGAAATGGACCAGCATTTGGAAGTTGGAAACTTGGGACCTATGCAATGTCTGCTGTTAAAAGTGTTATACAAATAAATTGACCTGACTTGACAATAACGTGACCAGATTTCTGAGAAGAAAACCGGGGACATTTTCAGTTTTCATGTTTAATGAAAATATCATTAAAACATCTAATGTTTACATTTTTGTAATAAAAAGGGGGAACGTTTCTGTTTTTCATGTATTTTGATCATGCATTGCATAAAAAGTGGGCTTTTCCTCACTGAGTGCACTGTAGGCCAATTCTGCAACTGCTTTAAGTTAACATTAATTAAAGACAGTGTGAAAACCTCTGGTACGGGTACATAGTTTAGATTTATAGACTCTTAAATTAGAGACTAGCTGAAATAGATGTTTTAGACCCACAAAAGTAAATATATTAAATTAATTACCATATACGCCACTAGTAATGGGCAATGTATTTAAAAATATACAAAACACAACATAATTTAAATAAACAGTTTACTTGAATCCAGACAATTTCTGTGAGGCATCTGCGGAAATCTGGTAGATGTTTCGGTCTGAGGTTTTATTTGTTCTGGGGTTTTTTTTCCCCGGGTCTGTCGGTCATGGTTAAAAACGGGGACATTTCTGGGCACAGCTCCAGCCGGAGACAGGCCACCAAAAATGGGGACTGTCCCCGGAAAACAGGGACATCTGGTCACCCTACTTGACAAGTATTTAATGTAGGAGTCAAGGGTTAGTAGCTATACTACGAAATACCTAGCTAGCTAACTAACATACAGTAACTAGTGTGACAATAACTATGCATGTTACATTAGCTAGCTTGAAAAACACATGGACAAATAGTTCACTTACACTTGTACGTGTTGTTCTTGAGATAGATAATGTAACATGATGTAGTAGATCATGCAGTGGCGAGTATTAGGTTAAGATAACCATGCATGTTATATTAGCTTGCTTGAGAATCACACACACAACATTCATACATGTAGTCCTCAGGAAACCAACTTCTTCCATATGATAACTTTGGTTTTCTGAGTATACAAATGCTCTCGAAAATGTTATCCACAAAGGCAGGATTGCTAGTGTACTGATGATATGTATTTTGAACTTGATCATATCAATGAATCCAAGTTTACAGCTATTTCACTGTCTGTACATATTAGCACTGAACATCACAATTCTGACTTGTATTTAGCACGTTTGTGTTTATATGTGTGTGCATCCCCTACACCTTGTGTGTGGTTCTTCTGACTTCAACTGCAAGCATTGTGAGCGATTCTCAGCGGAGGCAACTAAAAAACACCCTTAGATTTCCAAACAGAACCCCAGAGATGGACAACTGGAGAGATGAGAGGAAGCATTCTAGAATCACACGTATCAGTTTGCATATGCTCTGTCAGCTCAGAAGCAGTCAAAGTGAAACCAAATAAGCAGCCTTCAGCAATATATGCACACATCAGCTCCACTTGTGCCGTCTCCAAACTCCAGAATCACCCTGAATCCTCACAGCAGCACAACACACTCAAGGTATCACAAAGACAGAGACATGGATAGAGCAGGAAATGTGAAAGAAATAAAAGAAGACTGCAAATAGGGAGAGAATGCCAAAGTGCAGTGACAGAGAGTCACTGTTATGCAAAGTATTGTCACTAAGTTTAGATACTATGCTAGATATGTCCTGGAAGTGAACCTAGCCTTGGGATTAACTGAAAGAAGTGGAACCAGAACAACATATGAATTGGTTAACTGCTATACAGCACTGTACAGCATCATACAGTGCCATAGTGCAAATGCTAGTGCTCCATTCCATTACAGAGCCTCTATGGCTCAGTAGATTTTTCTTGCTCTGTTGAACTGAAGAACTTTCACCCATGCTGAACTGAATAAAGTTCAGCCACATCTTTGGTGATGATACAAACTATAGCCAGCCTTGTTGCACCCACACAACCAGATAGATGTCTAAACAATGCAAATATTATTCAGCTTACTGACACTGTATTTCTGCTCTTTGGTTAGGTTCTTACTGGAAAATGGTTCTTACATATGTAATGGGTCTATGTGTTATATTATTCCGATTAACTTTTATTTTAATCAGAAAAAAGAGACAAAAATAAGTATCGGTTCTCGAAAAGGTTCACTAGAATAGCCACTTAAATATCCCTAAAAGGAGGACACAACTAAATGTCATCCATGAGTCAGTGAATAGACAGAAGGACTATAGCAGCCATGTTCAGTCGAGTGCTATACACTTACCAAAAAGTGTATTTTAATGCATTTTGCCAAACAAGCACTTTCTTTTTGAAGAGCCATTTCCAACACTCCTTTTTCATTATGACCAAAGAGAGAGGCACCTACAACCTCAATTTGTTGGAAATGTTCATTTGAAAAGATATTAAAGAGAGAGACATTTCTCACTTTTATGAGTTAGGATATATTATCAAGCATTTCACTATGTTTAATATAAAATTAATGTGCAATAGATGGATATTTGTGTGGATGTGATACATTTTGTGTGCTTCTCTGGTTTATGTCCCTTGAAATAAGTTGGTTTATTACAATATTTAGGAGATTCCCCTAATAATCAGCGCAGCACAGAAAATAGAAAAATGTGCCATGAAGAATATTTTATAGCTAACCACTAATGATAGTGCATTTGCTCCTAGACAGAGCTTTGATACACATCTAAATTTGTATGCGCAATATTTATATAAAAAGAGACTTGTTAGAAAATGAGCTGGAATAGTGGAAAGTCATCTGCATAGTAATGAGGAAGAAACGTGGCACTAATACGCTACAACAGTCTCCCGATTAAGGTGCAAGCATTCCTCCCTGCCAGCACAACGAGGTAAGCCAGCTCTGTCACACATTTTGATATGCCAGTCAGGCTACAGAGAGAGAGAGATTGAATGTGGTTAAATTAGTCTGCGAAACAGGAAAAAGCAAGCCAAGTGAAAGGGAAGTAGGTAGAAAAAATAAAGCACAAGAAGAGTGAAAAAGTGACATAGAGAGAGCCGATGCACCTGCTAAATGTCATTCAGGCAGCAGGGGGCAGTGTTTGAGGTCTGCTGTGCCCACTATAGAAAGTGCAGAGGGCGAATGCAGTGCCACCCGCTGTTCAAAAGCTAATTAGAAGTGCCTCTGGTGAGAGCAAAAACACTTATGGCGTGAGCTCACTCCAGGACACACTTCCCTACTTCAAAGGAGTCTTGTTGGAGAGTCAGCTTTCCAGTGATGTTGACAAATGGAGCAGCAAAGCTTGTTTCTCCCATATGGTTTACTTTCATCAGTACCTTTCTTTCTCTAACTTCTATCAGAGCAGTCAAGGTCATGTTCAGAGATGCCAGTAGGCCACTGAGACTGTTTATATGGCAGAAAACAAATTCTACATTCGTACAGCCAAGACAATAAAATAAGAGGTCTGGCATGAGTAGTCTGGTGTGCTGGAGCTTTTATTTTGGGGGGGATTTATTGTGTAATTAAAGTTTGAAGAGTGACCATATGCTCCATGTTACTGACTGTGACTCGGTAACTAAACCTTGAATGGGAACAGGTGAGAGGAAACACTTGCTTCCTGTAAGTGCTCTTTGCCATCTGTTACTTAAATTGTTGTTCTAATGGTAGACACTTACTGGTTTATTTTTATCCCAAAGTCAGTGCCTCTGAATATGTTAAGGGTAAAATGTCTCCAATGGCTCGTAACAAAAAAAGACCTCTGATCACTTACAATATTTTGTACAGTTTCCCTGTATATCATATAATTCACATTCCATTAATGCCATTTAGCAGACACTCTTATCCAGAGCAACATATAAGCAATTTGGGGACCAGTTGGGGGTTAGGTGCCTTGCTCAAGGGCACTTCAGCCATTCATGCTGGTGCAGGGAGTCAAACTGGCAACCTTCTGGTCCCTAAGCTCCTCCTCTAACCATTAGGCCATGGCTTCCCCAATTTGTACATTCCCTGTACAAATAGGCAGATGTCACCTCGGAGCATCATTAATAAGGTGTTAGCAAATCCACTGTTGCCTGATTGTTTCAGCCATGGTTTTAACTGGTAGACAAAACACTGCTGGCCCAGTGATCTGAGCTGCTTTATCTGCTAATGAGGCTTCCTTGTGTTTTACTGCTGGTTTCTAACTAAATAAAAGTTACAGAGCTGAACTTTGCATTCCTATCCTAGGAGGAAGCAGTCTCAGTCAACCTCAGCCAGATTCAAGACATTCCAGCAAGGACACAACTAATCACCCTCAGCCCCCACTTAACTCTCCCTTTCTCCAAAGCCAGTCTTTTCTCCACTGCGCTGTTCACTGGGGTTTCTTCACAGCAGGACAGTATGCCTGGCTTTCTGTATGTTCAACAATGGAATTTACACAGATAGTTAAAAAGCTGGACCTCTTTCAGCACCTTGCAACTTTTTCTGTTGCAACCGTCCTCTGAGACACAAGAAGGAAACAGCAATAGATGCAGAATGTTATTAGCTACAAAGTGACAAAAAGATTACATTTTCACTTTCTTTTCCAATCCCCAGATAATTCATCTTTCTTCATATCTTCGTTGATTACTTTAGATTGAAGTAGAGCATGTGCTGAGTTTTTCAAAGCAAGTAAAATTAGCAATGGCTTGCCATGGAGATAATGAAAAAGTCACGTCCTATTGGGAGCCATGAGGCAGATAGTTTAATTACGTTGCCATTTTTAATTGAATAGGAATTATGTACAGTCTGAGCAGTAATGAAATATTTCAAATAGTCCTGTTCTAGTTAGTGTTAAGCCCAGTCATCTATCATAACTGTACCAGATTTTTTTTTTTTTTGCTTTATTCTCTGATGAAAGAAAATCTTTCATGAAATTTTCATCACAAGAATAACCTTTTCAAATAATAATAATAATAATAATAATTAATAATAATAATAATAAGTGATTATACAAGTTATTGAAAGAAGACAGTATTGAATAACTTTCAACCCACTATCAGACCATGGCCTAATGGTTGAAGAAGCAGGTTTGAATCCAAAAGGTTGCTGGTTTGAGTCCCTGGACCAGCAGGAGTGGTTGAAGTGCCCCTGAGCAAAGCACCTAACCCCAGGCTGCTCTGGGTACATTGTATGCCGCTCTGGATAAGAGCATCTGGTAAATGCCATGAATGTAATGTGATCTCTAGTCAGATAGCCTTGATCAGGTAAACACAGGAAGTTTTGTTCCAATATACAAGTGCAATGAATTTTCTAGGCATATGGCAAATATTCAGGAGCCCAAGGTCAGTCATAAATATTTTTTCATATAGAAGAGGCCCACTATAAATGAGTGTATTTCCATGACCTTCCGTTGACAGAGCAGTGAAGGAGTGCTATTAATTCTTACAGCAATGTACTTTAAGATACCGGTCTAGAAAACCTACAATCAACAGAAGTAAGATTCATTCCTTATTAAGATGTGATTAAAAAAGATAACAGAGGCATAAGGACAGGAGAAAGCTCCAGTGTACCCTCATTTGACCTAATATAATAAGGCCTCAGGTCCTGTTAAACCAAATTACACTCTGACTCACATTAACAGCAAGTGGCTTAATCGGGAGTACAAACTTCAAGTCGAAGTGCTGATACAAGTCTTCACATATCTCTTTTAAGAACGTTCATTGGCATCGTACAAAAGCAAATGGTTCATAGCTAAAAGTCTGGTTAGTAATTATAACTGTCTATTTCCCAATACTTTTACATCCCTATTTCTTTCTCCTCATTTAGGAGACAAAACTAATAATTCTCACTGGATGCTTAACAGATCTGCAAAGTCAGGCCTAGACATTATTTAACAGTTACTTAACAGTTTAAATCAAGCTCCTTGATCAGATGTGACTTGAGGGCCTCTGACAATATAGTTTATCCAATTACAGAGTGGCAATGTGGAGTCTAACCTCATCCCACATACCTAAGGTGAACTCAAGCGGAATTTGGCTTCATTGGTTCAGTCTGACCCTGAGCACTCTACTGCTAAATCAAGCACAACCACAGTTTGTGACAGAGAAAATGTTGTTGTTAGTGTACAGTAGTTAGGATGTATTATAGTTATTTTGTAAATAGTAGTGTATTTAGTTATTATAGTAGTTAGGATGTATTATATATTAGTTGTATTATATACAACTGCTTTTTCTTTTCATCCCCTCATAAATATTTCAGCCGATGCTGAGAGACAATTAGCAACCTACACAATAAGTAAAGAGGAAGAGGCTGTCATCACCTCTGCTGAGGATCTGGATGTAACTCATTGCTTCCCTGAAGATGCTCGATACATTAGTGAAAACAGAACTCACACATACTAATGTGTGTACTAATGCATGTACAAGTATGTGGCAAAAGTATGTGAACCTTTGTTTTCATTATCTGGTATGACCACCTTGTGTAGCAATAACTGCAACTAAACATTTCTGGTAACTGTTGATCAGTCCTGCACACCAGCTTGGAGGAATTGTAGTCCATTCCTCCATACAGAACAGCTTCAACTCTGGGATATTGGTGGGTTTCCTCACATGAACTGCTCGCTTCAGGTCCTTCCACAACATTTCGATTGGATTAAGGTCAGGACTTTG
>JAODVO010000024.1:38240495-38252800 GCA_025400055.1 Notarius lentiginosus | reverse complement strand
TTCGCCCGTAGTCAGCTGGGATAGGCTCCAGCTTGCCTGTGACCCTGTAGAACAGGATAAAGTGGCGAGAGATAATGAGATGAGATAACCACCCCAGGCAATATAGTAATGTCACCTTTTGCTTTTATATCTTTTATGGACCACATCTTTTAGGAATTGTTAAATTCAACATTTTTAGAGTAATTATTCAAGAGTCACATCAATAAAGTTCCAACAAAACTAGTTCAATCCCCTCAGTGATCTGGCCATGTTATTGTTTATGAAATTTTGGGGAAGCCAAGCACAGCAGGTGTGTGTGTGTAAAAATAACCACGTTGTAATATCTAATTAGAGATCATTTGACCCTTTGTCAAAATCAGAGAAATGGTGATCAAATACCTTAATAAAATAAATATATGTGGTGAATCTTCATTTCATTCAGACTTTTTACTGTATTTTCCATTTGTATGGTTCACATTAACACATTTTCGTAAAATATTTCAGGGGAATTTTACGATGTGTCGAACCCACTTACGGTTTGTTTTCATTCACAACATGAGTCTGTCACCCTTATCATGTCCAGCTTGTTTTCTTTCAGTTTCATTTCATTAAATTAATGTATGCTTCAAGTTTTACTGGATTAATAAAGATTTAACTTTATTTCCTCCAGAAGCTTTGAATTTGAGTGAGTCTAACTTTTAAAACTGCAGATCAGGTAAGGGGTTATAACAACACATGCACCATAATAGGACATGAGTTGATTAAGAGTTCAGTTTACATGAAACTTTGCAGTATAATATTATATTAAGTGCCAAACTGCCAATCAGTGGTTATGTTGTCATTATTATGTGTGGGTTTTTTTCATTCATAATAAGAATGACAGTCATAGTCATATGCTTTGGAGGATGTAGAGTTATATTTTAATAGAGTTTTTATTTTCTCCTATTTTCTAAGTTCTAGTCCATCAGATTTTAGTCTGAATGCTAAATGATATTACTGTGTCTAGTTTTGAGTCATTTTAAAATTCCTTTTGTTACAAAGTTACTTGGAATCTTGTACTCAAAATTTTAACTCAATTATGTAAGAATAGTTGTGTTGTTAATTACTAAATTTCTTACAGACTTATTATAAACATAGTATAAAAATAGTCATTGTTGACATAATGGTTCATGAGTGTTATTATAGTACCTATATATGAGTACCAGTAAGTTGTAACCAACTGGAACATCCTTGCCCCCCATACTTTTTTTTTTAGACATGGAACTGACCTGTGTGTACTCCTGTTTTTCTTGGGTATAACTTTCAGCGTGTTTTTTTTTAACTTCTGACATCTTCTTGTAAATTATATTCAGTTTGTACTGTAATTGCAACTAATGTCAAGTGTAATTTGGCCTTTGAAGATCACAAAACTGTGCCTGGAAATAGCTGAGAAGCCATCTCCAGGCATCTAAAGCTCTTCAGCTTCCGGGGCCCTGAGGCGTGCCCCGGACCCCTGGCGACATTGTTCTGGGCCTTTGGCTCGTCATTCAGACAGATTGAAATTTGGGCAGACAGACAACATTTGAGACTTATCTGTCTGGTAACAGTCTGCTTAAAATTCCTTATTTTCCACACTGATTTTGGACAAATTCCCTTTCTCTTTGTTAAATTAACAATAAAACCATCTTAGAAACATTATGATTTTTTTCTTACTTTTCAACATCAACATAGGCTTCAGTCTCACTGTTTTGCCCTTGTTCCACACCCAGACTTCTCAATTCAACAATGAAAATTAAATTGTTTTAATTTTAAAAATAAAAATGTTTAAGTGGATGATTTATTTGAAAATGTTTAATATACCTGAATAAAGTAATACACACAAAAAATACATATTTCTCAGATTTTTTTCAACATTTTTTTCCCCTACACAAAATACATGTCACACAGTATCACCATCATTTCCACCACAGCAATGTAATTTCCTGCCAAAAAGTCTGTGTGGGAGATTGTTCAGGTGGTTGCTATGCAAATGGTCAATGACAACAGAGCACATGTTTGATATGGGGAAGATGTACATTTTTATGTACAACTCTTGAATAAAAAACAAGGTAAATGTTGCTTAAACAGGTAATTTTTTTATTGTATGTCATTTCCAAATGTGTTGTGCCTTCATGGAAGTTTGTAAGAGAGTAGATTTAAGTTAAATAAGTGTATTTTGCATGCAGCATATGCTAGCTATCAAATCATAGTTAACAGGTACCTTGCAGTTGTTCACAAAAAATACTGTAAAAATGTCATTTCCACCAAAGTCATTTCCATCACACTTCCATCTGTGATGTAAATGGCATCTATGCTGATAGGGTAAAAGTAATATGGATTGTAAAAATAGATGTGTTATACTATTTTGATATATTCATTAAAATGCGTGCACACACACACACACACACACACACACACACACACACACACACACACACACAGAGCTACACAATAAGTAATGGGCCAGACTACAGTGTTTGGAATGCTTCAGACCAAAGATGTACAAGAATTTCAAATCATCTTCTGCATAATGGAAGACTGGGGTATTCATCCTAGATTTATAACCAAATCCATTACTCTCATATCACACACACACACACACACACACACACGCGCACACACACACACACACACACACACACATTATGCACACTGTGCATTACAATCACAAGGTATATTTCTACTAGGTGTTGTTAAAGTTCTATACAATAAGTCATACATAACTGTTCATCTATGAGATCTATTACGATTTTTAAAATATATATGAAACTCGGGTGGCATAGTGATATATTCAGAATATACCTTTTTTAGATAGGCTAAATGCAGATAAATACAAAAATTAAGAGGAGTTGTGGATGTGTTACTGGCCTGCTAAACTTATTTATTTATTTGTTTGTTTACCTTTTTATGAACTTACAATATTGTACCTTCAAAGCAAAGTAAAAAAAAAACCCAAAATCCTTGTCTAATGCGCCACTAACAGTAAACCATTCAGTTTACCATTCAGTGCAACAATACACTATTCAATGTTTGCTTTTAGTGCTTCTTTTTTTTTTTTTAAAGCTATTTGGACCATTTAAATCAAAATCTCATCCACTATATGTCATCAAGAGCAAAAGGTAGAGAATTTATTCAGCCTGAACAGAACCACCCAGACAAACAAACAAACAAACAAACAAACAAACAAACAAACAAACAAAGATAAAAGCCTTTATGGCAATTTATCTTTCTTACCTGAATTGGTTGATCACAAGTTGTACTCACGGTCAGGTCATACCAAAGACCATCATAAAAATGTACCTACTACCATCTGGCAAGGCATGCTACGATACAGATGCGAGTGGGGAAGTCAAACTCTTACGGTTACCAGAGGACTAGTCCCCCACTGTAACCCTAGCTGTATAGGCAAGAGGACAAGGGCTGTCAAAAAGGAGATTGGCGTCACACCCATATGCCTCAAAGAGCTGGTTAGTACTGGGACAGGAGACTGCCTGGGAAGACCAGCTTTTGGCGTGAGAGGGACTTTGACTTAACTTGAATTGATTGTTCATAGCATATGTCTTTCAACTCTACAGACATGTTACTGTTCTGTACACCATGATACTGATTGACTACAAAAACAAGCAACTTATTTTTCAACTCACTGGGTATGAGAAATATTGATAATTTCTCAAATGAGAACATCTCAAAAACTTCTCAAAAGCTACACAATTATGCATGCTGCATAAACACTTGCTCTATAAAAGTTTCCTACATCGATTTGAACTGAGCAAAAATACAGCACTATTTGTATTTCACAACTGCACCTTTTTATAACAGTTATGTGAAATGCAGACATTAATTTGACTGTGAATGTCCTTAATTTCCAAACATCTGGGAATAAGGAAATCCACCCAAAATGAAGTATTGTAATCTTCACCACTGAAATCTTCATGTCCAGAAATGGACGAGGACTGGTACACCTGTAGGGGTCATATGAGTGAGATGGTAGGCTGGTCAAGGGACTGATACACTTGAAAAATAGACAACTTGTGGTTTATTTTTCAGTTTATTGAATATGAGAAATATTGATTACTCAAAAGAATCAATAGGCTATTTCAAACTGTTTTCCAAGTCTAGAGCAAGATAAGTTTAACCAGTCTGAACTCAACTCAACTTTATTTATCTAGCCTTTGTACTATATAAGTCTCACAAGGTAGTTTTACATAATATGAATCAGTAGAAGCCGTGGACTAGTTAGCATCTGCCTGCAGGCCCCATTTGGCCTTTGGACATCCACTGACTTACAGTATCTGAATCTCAAATATTGATTCCCCACTCCCCCATGACCATTTTTACTCTAATTGACAAAAAACAGATATGCATCCTAAGAAATTAATAAACAGGAAGTATTATGTCACACTTACATATTAGAGTGATAAACCATTTATGCTAACAGGAAGTATTAGTCTTAGCATTAATTCTAAGAAAATGAATATCATGAGTAAAACAAAACAAAAACAAACAAACAAACAAACAAACAAAACAATGACTCCAATATCTTTTACACATTCATCTGGCTTAACAGGAAAAAAAAACAACAACAACAACAACATACAGTAATTGTATATCATTAGCACAACAATGGATATGTATTCCATAATAGCAGATGAAATCAGAAAAAAACTGAAATCAGAAAAGGCCCTAGTACAGAGCCTTGATTAGCACCATATGTTAACTTTATACAAAATATGAAGTTGTAGAAAATAGTAAAACAAATATTATTTACACTGAGAAACTGATAAAAATCAGTCACATAGACTACATTTTTCAAACTGATGTAACATAATATTATGGTCCATTGTTGTTTGGCTGTGGTGGTGTCTCAGTGGTTAAGACTTTGGGAAACTGTTTGATTTATGATTTCAAATTCTGTTTCATCCACACTGCCACTGTTGGGTCCTTCAGCAAAGCCCTTAACCCCTAAGTGCATAATTTGTATCCTGTCTCAATTGTAAGTTGCTTTGAAGAAAGCGCATCAGCCAAAGGAGTAAAAGTAAATGTACTGAGTCAAAGACTACAATAAGACCTAGAAGGACAAGCAGGTTAATATTTTCAGAGCCAACTGTTCACAGCTGTCGCAGCTGGAAAAAAGTGCTGTTACTTGTAGTTCTTTGAGATAGAACATATAAAACCACATTTATAAGACACTATAATGCATTCTGTGAATAGTTATTTCTTTCACAAATTATAATGTTTTCAATGTCAAGTATTTAAAATATTAAGAAAAATGTGCAGTATTATTTTACATCCTATCACATTGTTTCCTGCATGTTGCCATTCTACCTCACTATCCATTTGGCACCACTGACTGTCAAGATTGGCTGAATTTGATATTTTAGTGGAGTCTTAGAATATAAAGTGTGACAAAACAATGCTGCACACACACAAAAAAAGGAAGCACAGAGTACCCACAAACTCAATCAAGTATAATGCCTAAATCATGAAATGCCTAGTTTAAATTATGCTTCCATTTCTCAGCATGCCACAGTGGGAAGACTAATTTATTCTTCAGTCAAAATTAATTTGGATTATTAAATCATTAAATCACATTTTATAGGTCAGTACATGGACAGATTGAATGACTTAGCCAATCACGTTCGTCATGTACAAAAGTGACAATACTTTAATGGTGATAGAGATAGTCTTTTGCTGCAATTTGGCTTCCTAACCAAATCTTACTTAGCAGTTTACTCATGTATCTATTACTAACAGACATTACCATGTGAATAATATGGTGTCGCATGTTAATAGTTTTTCTTTTACACCCTACTGGTTGCCTCATATTATTAAGTGCTAAGGAATAGGGCCACAATGTCACAGACTGCTGCAATATATGACTATGTATGTCTCTGTTACAAAAAGATTACAACATAGTCATTGTATTCCACTTTAGCTCCAAACTGAGGAAAAATGTAACCAGTTTCATAACCACACCATTTATGGCTGTGTATGAATGTACAGATTGCATTTAAGTCTTACTGTTCATTTCCAACGAACTGAGCATAGGGAAATCCACCCAAAGTGAAGCCTTTTCTTCTTCAGCACCTAATTTCTGATGAAATGTTGAAAAGTGGTCCACATCAGGAACATTGACCTGGGTGGTCATTTTTTCATATGGACGAGGACTAGAAGGTTCTTCCTCCCCCAGTAGGGGTTGTGTGGACTCTGAGCGCAAGTAAACTGGTGGAGGGACAGGCTGGTGTCGATATGGCCCAGCAAAGACAACTGTAGCATAAGGCACAGACTCATTCTGTTGCTCTGAGTCAAAGGATTCAGAATCACGGGATGCATCATTATGGCCTGCATCAACACTTTTGCCATTATATGGCCAATTGCTGTTCTTGATGTTCTCGTCTCCTTTTGACAACTCTTTCTCAGGCAGACTCAGAAGACTAACATGAGAGAGATACACCAGCACAGGGTCCTTGTCCTCTTTAAAGCGTGGCATGCACTTTGGAGGGAAAAAAAAAGTCACAAATCATTGTCTACATCACAGATATATTGAATAACATTAATGTATTTAACTGTACAATAAATAAGGAATAAAATACAAATGTAGTGTTATAGGAAAATAATCAACACGGGGGACATGTAATCCGTTTACTGAACCCCAAAGGTGGATTATTCCTCTCAGACCATAACATTTGCCAATTATTAAAATTTTAAAATTATTAATGAATGACACACAATTCTTTTTAACTGTTTATAGTTACATTTCATGCTATGGAATATGTGCAAGACAAATTAGCTCCTGTACTCTGTTCTGAAGACTTCACTGTGGTAGAAACCTTCTTGATTGTTACAAAACACTAATACCAGAGACTCATTCTATAAATTTGAAACAAACTGCTGTAGTATAAGAGGATTAAACCCTTGGGGCATATTGTTATAAGAAAATACTTTCCCTATAAGATTACACTCTGTAATGTTTTATTCCTTACATAACAGTTATGAATATACAAATGTAAAGCAATTTTTGAAAATACTACATTAGTATCTAAGAATATGAAAACAGGCAAAAAAAAAATACAGATAATTTTGGCTTATTTCATCATAAGAACATGCAATGAAATTACTTGAGATATATGATTTAAGTAGTTTTGTATTTTTTTTTTGCATTAGACCTACACCATTTACACCAAGAAAATGAATTTGTAATAGAATAAAGTTGCTTCTTCATGCTATGTTGCATTGCAAAAACAAACTGGGCATACTTCCAGAGAATCAGCTGTTGTCCACTTTTTAATATTGCTGTTGGCAGGGTCTGGAATCACTGGCCACACATACTTCTTCATCCTTTAAAGAACAAACAGTGGAGTACTCTGAAGTAGTTCTTCCAATTAAACAACAAATTAAGCAATGTGCTTTTTATGGAGACTCACCATTTTTGTTTGATAAAACAGGTAAACGCACCAAAGAAGAAAAGTCCTAATCCAACACATGCTGGAATGACAATCAGAACTATCTCAAAGGCATCTGAAAATAATACAAAAGCAAAACATGAATTTATGGACAGCCTTGTTATTATTCTATAATCTGTAATCATTACCAATAGATGCAGTTTTCACTGTGACAATGGACCCATTCACACTGCCACCATGTGTGCTAGTCATGAGGAAGAGTTTGTAGTTGGTTAAAGGATAGAGATCTTTAAGCACGACTTGTCTGTTTGTCCTTTCAGAGTCTATAACTGCATGAGAAGGACAAATGAGAATTAACGGAAGAAGCATTTTTATTAAGCAAAATGCAATTGCATAGCGATTTTATATAGCCTACCTCCTGTATTGTTTTTCTCATCACTGTAGAAAATCCTATAGCCAGTAATGATTCCATTCCTCTGGGGCAATGGGATTTCATTCCAGAAAAGTTCAACAAAAGAAGGCATGATCTTTCCAATCTCCAATTTTGGAGATACGGAGGGGGCTGTGATCAGGAAGAACAGCCATTATTAGAGCAGATAATTGTTTATTATTATTATTATTATTATTATTATTATTATTATTATTATTATTATTATTAGTCGTAGTAGTAGTAGTAGCAGCAAATAGACAAATGTTTGGCATGAACTCATGGAAAGACCACTAGAGGGAAGTCTAGTATCATTGTCAAGATGACATGTTTCCAGGTGAAAATTAACCTTTTTGTTTCGTGTATGCCATAGTGCTGGAGGGCTGACCAATACCACATTCATACTTTGGATACACTGAAATTTCATAAGGCATGTAAGGTTTAAGACCTAATTTGGAAACAAAGATACAGTTCATTTTAACATTTATAGTAAACAAACATTCACTGATATTTAGAGAAAACACCAAGATGATGATTTGAATTTTCACTGTACTTGATATTAAAAAGCTGGTCTGATTTCTGTCCACAATATCAAAAGAGACATTATCTGGAGTCATTCCGCATGATTTCCACTCCATCACATAAGCTCTAATCACTGATGTATCTGGGCTTTTCCATTTGGCCAGCAATGAATTTTCAGATTGTGGAAATATTTTCAGAAAACGGACAGGAGCCATTCCTGAAAATCATACAAAATCAACAGATACACTTGAAATGCTTGGCTATACAAAATGGCTTTCATCATTATAATATGAATGCTAGCTTCACAAAGAGCTCTGTGTCTGAATGCTGTCACTACCTGTTCGTATGCACACTCGCACTTCACTAGGGGGAGATTTTCCTACTTCATTCATGGCAGTCAGGACGACCTTCCTGACCTTTGCATTCATCTGGAAAGAACAGTATTGCTGATCTGTGACACATACAGTTTCTTCCTTCTTTGTGAATTCTCCCATTAGTGATACGGTGTAAAACACATTCATGCTGTTGGCATGGAACTGGAAAGATGGCTGAGAGAGCAAAGTGTGACATGAACGCAGAGAATTGCCAAAGAGTAATGACATTAAATAGTTCAAACATACAAGGTTGTTTCTACAGTTTAGCAATACCATAATCACACCACTGATATAGGAGTCAATATTACTGCAGCTACTAAAAGCCTATAAGCAACTGATAGTTGCTAAAAATTGATGAGTACAGAAAGATCTAATCTCTATTAGCCAATCTCTCACAGTTTGTGAGGTGTTGTATTTGTTGAGTTCTCACCTTCCAGAAGAGTTTTACTGTCTGATTCCTGCTTTCTGTCTTCTGTGGCTTCAGCCATGCGTGTAGCCATCCAGTGGGAGCTGAAAGAGACCACATTAGGGCTTTTGGTTGCATTGGTCATTAAATAAAGCTTTTAGAGACACTATTACATAGGTTGTTCTCATCACTTCATATACTGCACTCTACATGATTTACAGTAAGAAAGATATGTGCGAATTTGATAAGCCCAAAGAAAACATTTATGAATATATAAGTCATAAGCAATTTCTGAAGAGACAATATGACTACCTTTCATTTGTAAAGTTAAAACAGAACCTGGATCTACACTTGTGCTCAAAAAACATGTCATTTGCTTCTATTGAATATTTTCACTGAAAATCATAAATGTTTGAATATATGAGGTCAAAATCACCTGTTTGAAATTCAGGTATTAAAAATTCCAATTAAAAAAATCACAAGACAGGAATTTCAGGCTGCAGAATAATAGCATTGCATCCAAAATTACATGTTGTGTTTATAGCACTAGGCTGGAAAAAAAAAAGTTTCCACCTTGATCACGTTCAAAATCTATAAATAGCTAATTACATTCATTAACATTTGTTTGAAAAATATATTTATAAGGATTACACCAAGTAGGTGCCAGCTAGCTAAAATTAAACAACACATTTTTGTATAACTTTAAATCAGCCAAGAATAAATGTAAAATAATCCTGAGATTAATTTAAACTTAAATTTCTCACTTTTCTCATTTACTTGCATATGAACTAAGGGAAACAATGATCTTACTTTTATTGCTCCTTAGCATGTTTAAGTTGTTTGCTTAGCAATAGGCGAATGGGACAAATTTCACTGTCCGTGGATTTACATGATTTTATTTCCAGTAATTCATTTCCATTAGTTCATTTGTCATAAAAATACAAACCTAAAAAAATGTTTTCTTGCTTGTTGCATTTACAGAAAGAAAATTTTTTTTCAGAAGCCACTACTATATACTTCAGTGCACCCTTTGCACTTTCCTTTGACTTACAGAAATGTGTTAAATTGAGGCTCCCAAGATGTTTTCCATGAATGTAAACACTTTTCAACAATGTGAATGTAATTGCTGAATTTTCTGTTTAAAACTATTCTGCATGTTATTTATTCTATTTGAATTTTCAAGCTCTGATAGTAAATGTGGACCCAAGATTAGCAGTGAACATTTTCAATGGCAGATTTTTTTTTTTTTGGCCTTTCAAGCACCATGAATTGTGGTAAAGCTGACTGAACTGTATATTCATTAATCTGTAATATTCTGTTCATGTTCTTAATGCAAGTCGATGCTAGGAAAAGCCACTGCATCAAGAACATAACTATATTTCTAAATAGAATGAAGATATGATGAATAAACTGTAAGGATTAGACCCAGGCTAGACAATTTAAATTATACCCAGCTATCACAATAACTTTGCACTTCCTGGTCTGAATTCAGACTAAAATTTCACAAAGTCCACACATCTGAAATAATTGTCAGGCTAATTACATTAGCACATGCTATGGACAGGTAGCTGTATAATTTGTCATCTACAGTATGTTAAAAACAAATTAAGCAACACAGGTAAAATTGAATTGCATATACCTTTCATGGGTGTAGTAGCCACTGTAGCATTACTCCACTCGCTCCATGGGTTGCTGCTCTGATACCTTACCCTCATCTGTAATTCATAGCTCATGCCATGAAGCAGACGACACACCTTACATTTGTAATCAGGTTTATGAATCAACTGTTGAAAAGAATTAAATGAACACATCAGGCAAAAATGCAGAAAAAAATATTTTATTCTAATTAAAATCTTAAGAAAAGAGGTGATTTCAAGTTTTCCACTTAATGATGTTTCTCAGTATTTTTTTTTTCTTTTTTTTCATATGGGTTTCTAGAATACTGCCTAGCACCCATTTTGTGATATTTTCACGGTGCTGGAGGGTACTAGTCTGGGGGGATTCTTGGGTGGAATCAGTGTGGAGGTATTTAAAAATAGTCAAAACAATATGGAAATAGTTACAAAGAATTAGTGCAAAGATACATTACCTCCTTTATTTGGAAACTCTTGCTATTCACAGGTTTAAATCTGATCTCTATATATAAGGCCTTTTTTATCCAATTCTGAGTATGTGAGAGACTCCATTTGTATTCAAGGCATCCAAATGTTTGTGTTCCAATTCCTTTAATTACTGGAGCATCCAGCTTAGCTATAAAGGGTACACATGACATAGAAAGTTCTTGACTATGTTTACAACTGATGAAACCACATGAAACAGTTCATGCAAGGCTAAACATTCTGATTTATTGCACAAAGAAGTCCCTTTGTGATGTCTTCAACCTGTTGTCCTGTGCCCCTTTTCTGTTCCTTTGTATAGTGTACAGAAGTCCATTTCTAACCTGTTTTCATAGGATCCACCACTAGGAGGTTAGATGTAGCCTGGCCAAGGGCATTCATTGCTACCACATAAACTTGCATTTCATGAAACAAAATGAAGCCGCCACGTGGAACATTGTAGAAATGCTCCTCAGGTGGTGGAACATAGGTGAACCTTTGTAATGGACTCGATGTATAACTAAATAAAACAAAAATGGGTCGTCAATCATTGCTACTGTTAAAAAAATCTCAATATGAGTTATATTATGATCAGTGGCAGTGTTAGTAATAAAAATTGGGTACTTCATACAGATACCTGATTTCTGTGTACAGAGTGTAGTTTGTTGGAATGACTGAAGTTTTTTGACCAGGTTCCCATGTACACAGCAGAGTAGCAGGTTCATTAAGCTTTAATAGGCAAGTCAGGTTCTGTGGGACAGGTGGAGGATCTTTAAAAATAAACAGGATTATTAACAGGGATTATAATGAGGGACATCTTCATGAAATTGCACTATGTAATACAAGAGTGCATAATAAAAAGAATATGAAACTTCTCTGCCACAATTTCCCTTAGCAGCTTCTTATTAAGTTACATGGATAGCAGAACAGTAATAAGCATTTCCAAAAATGTTGATATTCATGAAATGTGCAACATAAATAAAGTAATATTTTAAAGTGCACCTGACAGCAAAACACATGTTAATTTGTTAATTTCAGCCATATTGAGTTGAATAAAATGACAGATTTACTTCACACATC
>JAODVO010000024.1:37314861-37330908 GCA_025400055.1 Notarius lentiginosus | reverse complement strand
GATGGGTTAAATGCAGAGGATGAATTTCACTGTGCTTGAATTGTGCATGTGACGAATAATAAAGGTTTCTTCTTCTTCTTCTTCTAGCTGCAGAACTTGATAGACCATACATGCGCAGTTTCTTAAGCAGTATATCATGGTCTACCAAATCAAATGCCTTACGATAATCAATTAAAATTAACCCATTGATTAGTCTGTTATCCATGTTCATTAGAAGAGTATCAACCAATTCTATCATCACTGTCTCGCATGAGTGATGTGGCCAGAAACCAGACTGTTGATGAGTGATGAGGTGGTGGTTGTTAAGAAAAGCATACAATGTCACATGAACATGGCGCTCCAGGATCTTTGAAAGTACTGGCAATATACTTATTGGTCGATAGTTGTTGACTTCCAAGTGATCCCCTGCCTTAAAAACTGGAGTAACTCGTGCTTGATTCCACAGAGTAGGAAAGATGGACTGCAAGATACTGAGACTGATTATTTTCGAGAGCGGTACAGCGATAGTTGGTCCTGCATATTTGAGAAGCCTGGCACTGATTCCGTCAAGTCCCGTTGCTTTAGTTGTCTGAATGCAAGCGAGATAACGACTCACTAAATCAGGTGTAACTTTGGGGATGATGAAGCTCTCCTCCAGCTTGAGTCTTTGACGAATTCTTTTAAACGCTCAAAGCAGGTGGATATTTCAGGCGCAGGCGATGTGGTCTTGTATTTAGATGCAACACTGCAGAAAAACTTGTTAAATGCATCCGCCACTTCAGTTGGGTTTTGTGAGATAGTCTCTCCTATTTTCATCTTTGATATCGAGCTGACCTTCTGGGAACCAATAGCATTTTTCAAAATTTTCCAATAATCTTTTGCGTTTTCACTTTTCTCTAGAGCTTCTTTAAAGAAATTTCCCTTTGCTTTTTGGATTGTTTGAAATGTTGCATTTCGTTGTTGTTTGTATGCACTCCAGTCTGCTTGGTCATCCGATGCATGAGCTTTTTTCAGGAGAGCATCTCGGTGGTTTATGGAAGCATAGACCATTGGTGACATCCGGGGGGCTGTTGCGACCTTCTTACCCGTTTGGTCAATACTGGAGCAAAAGTGTCGGCAACATCAAGAAACGTCTTGTTGAAAAACTCAGCAGCATCATTGGGATCATCGTACATGTCCAGTACATTCCACGGGCATTGTTCTAGTTGATCTTGAAACGCTTCAACATCAAAGTTCTTAAAGCGATGATAAGAGATGGTTTCATGGGTACTATGCCTTTGGAGTTTACTGTAGTTTCTTACAATGCCAAGAGGAAGGTGATCGGAAAGTCCTATGCTGGGAACTTTGATTTGGCTGATGTGATGAGGGTGACTGGAGTAAACATGATAGATGCAGGAATTACTCTCTGGTCAAGTAACTTGTTGAACAAGCTGATACAGACCTAGTTGTGTAATATACTTAATAAAGTGATGGTCTTTGAAATTTGAGTCTAGCACATTCATGTTAAAATCACCAAGCACCAGTATTTCTTTGTTTGTCACATAAAGCCATTCCAAGACTGCACCTAGCTGTTTGTCTCCATCAGACGACGTATCAGGCGGGCGGTAGATTCCCACGACAAAAATTGGGCAATTAGATTTGAAAGGGGTTATACGGATACACAATAATTCCGCGTTATCTCTTTCCATGTCATTCATTCGTTTATAAGTCAGATGTTGCAAGATATACATTAAGACGCCACTGGCATTGCCATCCAGTCGGTCTTTCCTTTCAATCCTGAAACCAGGAACGTGTCTTTCCCCGTCACTATGCGTAGAATTAAGCCAGGTCTCTGTGATGATAAGCACATCAATATCAGACTTGGGATTTACTAGTAGACATCATATCTGCTCGAATTTGCCATCGTTAAGGCTTCTGACGTTCCAGTGCCATATTCTAAGACCAGTGGGTGAGAAAGCCAAGCAAGGAGGTTCCTCAGAGTTGTTTGCAGCATTGACACTTGATTCGGGGCTGTTATAACTAGGACCTGGATTAAGCTGTACATCGTTTGAAAGGTGTACCAACATCAAGGATATTAAAGCATAATGAGACAGGACCAGACTTGCTCTTATGTAGTGAGATGGCGAAATATCCTCACGAGGTAGTTCTTTCTTGCTTCGAGCCCTTCCCTGAAAATTGGGGAAAATCTCTCGCTCTGATAAATGGTGACTCGCTGTCAGGTTATGAAGAGGCTCCACCTGTGAATTGATGTTACAATGCAATAGTATTCCATTCTAAGCAAAACTAAACAGGATCAGCACAATCACGGGCTTCTGGATTCGCTTGAGCAGAGAAGACATAGTGCGTGCTCCCAGTTCTTTGACTGTTATTTTCACAGCGCGCGTAGAGAGATGACAATTCAATCTGTATGGTATCAAGAAACAAGATCTGATGCAGCATTGAGAAAGTCACATATTTGTCTCAGGTTATCAGCATGTCACTACATCATGACCATTCTTCAGAGATTGTAATATAAACCAAACATCGCTGACACACATATATACTCAAGTAATATTTCTAAAGACTGGTCAGAGTGCCAATGCTGACCCCTGTCCACTGCCAAAAACACCTTCAATGGGCACATGAGTATCAAAACTGGACCATGGAGCAGTGGAAGAAGGTGGCCTGGTCTGATGAATCACATTTTCTTTTATATGTGGACAGCTCACCTGCTGAAGAGATGGCACCAGGATGCACTATGGGAAGAAGGCAAGCCAGCAGAGGCAGTGTGATCCTGCTGGGAAACCTTGGGTCCTGGCATTCATGTGAATGTTACTTTGATACATACCACCTATCTAAACATTGTTGCACACCAAGTACATCCCTTCATGGCAGTGGTATTCCCTAATGGCAGTGGACTCTTTCAGCAGGACAATGCTCCCTGCCGCACTGCAAAAATGTTCAGAAATAGTTTGAGGAGCATGATAAAGAGTTCAGGGTGTTGAGTTGGCCTCGAAATTCTCCAGATCTCAAACCAATTGAGTATTTGTAGCATGTGTTTGGTAAACAAGTTTGATCCATGGAGGTCCAATCTAAAGGATCTGCTGTGAAGGTGATGGTACCAGATACCACAGCACACCTTCAGAAGTCATGTGTCATCCATGCATTGCACGCGCGCACACACACACACACACAAAAAAAGATGTAGTTACCTAGATTGCAGTTCTCTTCAGAATCTTCTTTGTTGAAAATTTTCTTTCAGAACTGATCTGCTTTCAGAACTGCATTCATAGCCCTCTAGTCTTAAGTGCTCACTAGCTCTAAATATACATACATACATACATAGACACCTTTTTGTAAAGTAATGCATATTTTCCATATAAACAGCAATAAAACATTTTTTGCAAAACTAGACTGGTTATACTGTGCTTTGCTGACAGTCTTCCTCTGAATCAGTCTTTTTTTTTGAAAGAAAGAGAGTATCTTTGTGTGTTTTTTCCTACCCATATTTCACTGAATCTTCCCCCAGTGCAACAACTGTCTAGTAGCTCACAAGTGCTATGTTACTAATGAATAGTTGCTTGCAGTGACAGTTCCCAATGATCGTATGACATATTTGTACATTCTAGGCATTGTAATGACAGAACGATGCTGGACGTGAATGCAGCAACAATAGAAAAAAAAGAGAGAGAATTCTGCCAAAATGCTAGACTGAGAGATATAATAATGCAGTTCTGTTACAGAATAATATATACCATGGCAAATAGCACATTAAACACGTTTTGTGCCAAAACAACATAAATCAGTCGAAAGAATAATACAAAGCAAAAAGAATAAAATAAATAATTAAAAAAAGGCTAAACATATTTTTTCAAGGTACCTCCACTGACCAGCCAGCATGCTGTTTTTTAGAAGAAGCCTTTATTTGTCACATGTAAATTACAGCACAGTGAAATTCTTTTCTTTACATATCCCAGCTTAGGAAACTGGAGTCAGAGCGCAGGGTCAGCCATGATACCTGGAGCAGATAGCGTTAAGGGCCTTGTTCAAGGGCCCAGAAGTGGCAGCTTGGCAGTACTGGGGCTTGAATCCCTGACCTTCTTATCAGTAACCCTGACTTTAGCTGTTGAGCCACCACTGCCCACTGTTTTTTTTTTTTTTTTCTTCTTTCTGGCCTGCCATATCCCTTCAGTATTCTTCTGAGATTGTGGTTCTCCTGATCAATCCAAGTAACTGGTCTCCATCCTCGAGCTGATGTTGTGTAACAGTAGCAATCCTTACCTCCTGTCCTTTTGCCAACTATGGACATACTGTCTGGGTGCACTGGGCCTCTATCTTGTCCTTGTCATTGTATGTTAAGTGGGAGGTTATGTTACGAATCATCTCTGTTCTGAGCTGGGAACCTTGTCAAGAGCCTGTTTGAGTCACGGTGTTTTTGTTTTGGTTTTTCCATGCACTTTTCTTTTTGTTATGCCATGTGTCTTGTTTTGATTTCAGTCTTTTCTCTTCTCCACATTCTCTCATTGCTGTGTTGCTCAGTTGTGTTCGCTTGTTCAATGTTACCTTGTTTGTCTAGTTGCTAGTTCCTCTCAATAAGTCCCTAGAATTGTTTGGTCCAAAATCACTTAATGTGTTTTGCATAGGTTCACTTGTGTCTTGCCTCAAATTACTACCGAACATTACAGTATTGTCTCAGCCGCCTCTGGATTGTGGTTGTGAGGTTAATTTTTTGGGCTGAACAAATTTCTGGAGCTGTTTAATTACAGTAGCGAAGAGCAGCAGAGGAAAGTGAAGCACCTTCATATTCTCAAGTGGTCTGCTTTATATGGTCGAGTGAAATGTTATGAAAATGGAATTAGATTTTTTTTTTTCTGGCAACTTTTCTCCTAGTGCTCTCTTGGCTGTTTCCAGCAGCCCAATTTTCAGGATATCTCTATGGTTCTTTCACAGACAGGGGACTGGTTTGTGTAGCTGTTTGGTTCATTGGGTTCTGCCAGCTCTAGGCCTTCTTAAGTGCATGTCCCCAGTGTTGATACAGACCATTAAACTGAGGACTAACTTTACTTCTTTCTTTGCCTTTCCAACACTCCTGCATCAAAAGTTATTTTTCATAATGTAAAAGTTAATAGAACAGCTTCATAATAATCAAATAAAGTACATGTCAAATATATCATAGCCTGCCTACTTTTTTTTTTAGTAACCTGGTATTCAAGCTACTTAGTAATGGCAAGGTTCTAAACTACTTCTTTGGCTCAGTATTTTTTAGCTTATTAGTTACCCAGCGAATGATTGGAAACCACACTGTTCATGATCATACTTAACCTATTAACACATCGTGTCACAAAGGCAATTTACCAGCTGGGGAAATGCAAGCTCACCATAGCTCCTATATCTCTGCAATTGTACACTGTTTCGCAATAGGGCTTCCATCTCAGTGTGACCAAATTAGCAGCATATTTTCTTTTCTTTTTTTTATAATAAAAACTAATCTTAAACTTATTTCCATAAAAATGTCCATCATTCCTATGTGGTCTCCTCATTTTCATAGCTATATAAGGCCATTTTGGGATCTTATAACTATTAGCAGTGTTTTAAAATCGTTTTAGATTGTAGGCTGTTACATTATAACATTATTGCTGTACATCTGGAAATGACAGTCACAATGTTTGACTTTAAGAGCTGTGTATAGGAAAGAGGATCATCTTGATGGATATTAAAGTGGATATTTAAAAAGAAAAGAGGGCTACCAAAGCTAACTGCTGATTACAGGCTAAAGTTATCTTCAACTAGCAGTAACTAGTTGCTCTTTTCAAATAAGAGCTAATGTCTGTATGCTCTTTGGAAATGTAATAGGCCTATGAAAACCTTAGCTTAATAATAATAATAATGATGATGATGATGATGATGATGATGATGATGATAATAATAAGAAAGAACAATAAAATTTTATTTGTACTACCCTTCGGCTTGTGACCATCGGTAAATTGCCTGGTTTGCCAACGCTACGTTATGATGACACTAAAATCAGCATCAAACTCCATATCCCAGACTGCTCCACAAACTAACACTAAACATGGACGACCTGGACTACAGCAACCACACACCATGTTCAATGTCATGTTCACAGTCATCTAATTATGGATCACACACATGATTCTGATTATTGTTTCTGGTTTTGACTCAGGTTTGTTTATCTGGTTTTCTGTCGTTTGCCTTGATGTCCGATACCCTGTTTGTGCATGGCCTGATCTCACGCCTGCCTTTCCACTTTGTGCCTAGTGTTTTTGGAACTGTTTTTGCGTTTGGCAGTCTTCTTCTTTTTTTTTTAATAAAGCATTTTCCACAACTATCACTGTCTCTGCCATTCTCACCATCTCTTTCTGTTCCTTTTTCATATGAGACAGCTTGCACAAACACAAAACCTGTTAGTTCAAAGCAACATAAAGATTCAGCTAAAAATGGTGCAAGAGTCACATTCTTGTATAGCTATGTTCCATGCTTAATGCATAAATCTCAGCTTAATGATTCTCTTTGACCTGTAGAACATCTAGCTATGAGTATTTGCACACTTTCATTCAGTGTGCTAAGCTAAGCAGTTCTGTTTCAGACTGCACACAAACACACACACTCTTGGTGGCTAAGGAAAACAAAAGGGATTTATTTCAGAAAGGTTAAAGTATCCCCTTAAGTGTCAGCAATTACTCTTCTCTGATTCTCTTTGGAAAGACTTTTTGGTGCTTTCTGAAAACAGGCACTGGTCTGTTTGTCATGCTTCTTATTCCCTCCATGCCTAATCCTCAATGAGAAAATCCTGTGCTGCAAAGGCTTTATGCATACCCTGTTATACCTCTGTCGAACAGACACAGTGGTACTCCTCTGTTCACTGGAGATTAGCTTTTGTATCTTTGTAATGCCTATGGAAATGAGCATAATATGTTAGCAATGGAAATACTTACTTTCTGACATTATTAGGTTTAGAGGGCTTACGTGAATGTAATTTGTAAGTATTTTCATTTCTGATTATTCTCTCTCACATTTAGCCATGGTCTCTATGTGGCTTCTGCTGTGTTCTCAGTGTTAGCCCTTACAGAAAAAACACGTGAATTTCCCATGTATTTCACATGTGATCACGTTACCACATGTGTATCAGATTTTGTAACATGTGTTACCATGTAGAGCACATGTGGAAAACATGTTACCACATGTGGAAAACATTCCCACATGTGATTCACATAAAATTGGGCCAAAACCACATGTTTCCCATGTGCAAATAACATGTTTCCCATGTGCAAAACACATTTTCCACATATTTCACATGTGAGAAATCACATGTGAAGTTCATGTGGTTTTTCTGTAAGGGTCTGACCACAGCACACGTTTCTACTGTCTTTCGGTCCATCTGAGATGAGATCAAGCCTAGAGAAATTGGCATTGTTTCTGCCTAAAATTGATGAATGGCTTCCTCCTTGCATAATACACTTTTAGGTTATACTTCTGGATCCAGAAGTGGACTGTGTTAAGTGACAGCAATTTTCTGAGGTACCCCTGAGTCCATGTGGCTATATTTGTCACATTAGCATGATGGTTTTTCAGGCAGTACCATCTGAGGGCTTGAAAGTCACGCACATTCAACAGTGGTTTCCAACCTTGCCCTTTACGCATCAAGATGTCTTCGAATTCCCTGAATCTTTTCATAATATTATATACTGTAGATTTTGAAAGACCTAAAATCTTGCATTGAGATGTTCTTTTTGAATTAACTTACAATTCTCTCTCAAATTTTGGCACAAAGGAGTGAGCCATAACCCATCCTTGCTTACAAGGCTGAGCCTTTGGTGCCTGCTCCTTTTATACCCAATCATGAGAGTAATTAACCTGCTTATTGTGAAATCTTCCAAAATGGTGTTATTTGAATGTCCTATGAACTTTTCAGTCTCCTTTGCCTCTGTCCCAACTTTTTTGAGTGTGTTGCAGGCATCAAATTCATCCATCCATCATCCATAACTGCTTATCCTGTGCAGGGTTGTGGGCAAGCTGGAGCCTATCCCAGCTGACTGTGGGTGAGAGGTGGGGTACACCCTGGACAAGTTGCCAAATCATCGCAGGACTGACACACAGAGACAAACAACAATTCACATTCACACCTACGGTCAATTTAGAACCACCAGTTAGCCTAACCTGCATGTTTTTGGACTGTGGGGGAAACCGAATCACCTGGAGGAAACCCACGCAGACATGGGAGAACATGCAAACTCCACACAGAAAGGCCCCCATCGGCCACTGGGCTCAAGCCTAGAACCTTCTTGCTGTGAGGCGACAGTGCTAGCCACTACACCACTGTGCCACCTGGCATCAAATTCAAACTTTGTTTACAAAATACAATTAAGTTGGTCAGTAAAACTCTTGAAAATCTTTTCTTTGTACTTTTGTCAGTTAAATAAAGGTTCACACGAATTAACAAATCATATATTTTTGTTTTTATTGCATTTTGGAAAATATCCCAGTTTTTTGGAATTGGGGTTGTAACAAGTGATTGGTTTCACCTATATTTGATTCCTGGCAATTTACTCATGTGTGTCTTTTATGCTCTTTCAGAGAGAAGCCAGTAACTAGGGAAAGAGAGAGCTGAGCTACCTAGTGCCATATGTATCAGATCAGAGAGGTAAAAGATGATCATTAAATTTAAAATAAAACACACATTGAGTTGTCAAGCCTGTTTCTGATTTCCTCATTCAATGCAAGATGCAATGCAATACCCAAAAGAAGTTCTTCTACACAACATTTCTGCATGCAGTGTTGCGGAAGCACTCTTCCATGTTATCTCTTGAGTTGAGATTCCCAAAAGAGCTTCTGACTGATCAAGGCACAACATTCATGTCACACACACTTTGTGAACTGTACAAATTACTGGCAATACCTAGACATTGCTTGGAGCCCCAGCAACTTTTCAGTGTCTCAGACAGAATGCCCTGCCCACACACTGTGCATATGCCGCTGCCTATTTAGATGACCTCATTATTTACAGTTCAGTCAAGATCACAAATTAACAATCTTTGGTGAAATTACTTAGTTCAGGGAGTTTTTTCTCATTATACTGGTAAGTATGAGTGTATAGAAAAGCAACTTTACCCCCAACCCCAGGCCAGCAGCAGACATGAAGTTTTAACAGCCATAATATTATACAGTAGCATTAGTGAAAAACAAATACACAAACATTTATACACTTAAATATAAATGAAGTACACATAATAGAAAAGCAGATGACTAGTTGCTCTGTATATTCAAATTTACATCAAAATATCAAAAATATATGTTGGGTGCTCTGTAAAACTGAGAAAAGCAAGGTGCTAAGACAAGAAGTCAAAGGACAGTGTGAACAGAGATGCTGTTTCTGTATGGACAAGTTAAGAGGTGCTGCATGTAGATTAACCAGCAAAGATGCACTGTACCTGGAATGGAAAGAGAATGAATAGAGGTGCTGCTTGCTTCTCTGTGGACCAGTTAAGAGGTCTGGCTTCTGGATAGACCAGTAGAGATACGCTGCACCTCAAATAGACAGTGAGAGAGTGGGGTCACTGACTTTAAGCTCTGTAGTTCCCCTCAGAAAGAGAGAGTCGTAGAAGTGCTGCTTTAGATAAACCAGCAGTATACTTCAGTATCTAGTCCCTGAAGAACAAGAGAGAGTGAGAAGAAATAGTGAAGTAGTGCACTTTGAGGAGAAGAGAAACATAATGTTGCTTGAAAGAAAGGAAGATTGTGTTTTATATTAATAGAAGTCCCCCCCCCAAAAAAAAAAAAGTGTGTGTGTAATATATATTACATTGCTGTGGTAATAGACCAAGCCCAAAATTTTATAGGAGACAGCTCATGGTTTTCTGCACTGATGGAATGTCCTTACTTCCTGGAAGAAGGTAGCACTTCTGGCTCTCGAAGACCAGCACCCCATTGTCTTGAGTATAGAGGTTGAGATGAGTGAATCTGCGATGGTCACTGCCCCTATCCTGAAGCAGTAGGCTGTGTAAAGTTTGTGGGTGTAGGCCACAGTGCTGGAAAATGAGACGGATGATTAGCAAACCAGTATCTGGTCATAACCTTTCCCAGCTTGGTAGAGAATAGAGGCTCACTTGCGTTTGCATGTGTGAGCCAGCACAGGCAGCAGGCCATAGAGAACAGGGGACAGAAATTCATGTTAGTTTGGGATATGATCACGAAAGCACCTTTCTTTTCCTTATCTGTGTTGAAGTGTTTAAGGGGAATGGAGTAATAGTTAGAATGCATAGTAAAATCTGCAATAATGAGATCCAAGGAAGGGTTAAAATTCATGGCGTGAATTTCCTGCACCTCAAAACCCATAGAAAACTGTGAAAAGACTACTTCCAGGAGGCAATTTGTGCATGGGCTAAAGAGACCTTTTCTTAGCTCAATTATTTGTGAATGATGGAGAGTGTAAAAGGCAGCTGTTTGTCAGAAACTTTTGATGGCCTTGAGAGAAGACTGATTGAGGGATGTCCAAGTAGACTCTGAGCTAAAGGGACTAGGCATCTCTAGATTCATGAGACCAGTGCTTTATGTGGACTATAATTTCCATTACTCAAAACAGTGGATTATACCCACACATACTATGCTGGGGTCTGCTGGGGAAAATAAGACCAGGCTGAGTCATAGATGGTGTTTTTGTTGTTGTTTTGCCAAATGCTGCTCTATAGTGTGAGGCTATATACATTAAGTGTTGCAGATTATCATTGTGTAGCACTGATCCTTAAGCGCTGGACAGAACACTTAAACAGTGTTCTCAATTGACCATCTGCCATCAACGACGAAGTGATTACAAGACCTGCCCCAGGTCCCAACCAATCACTCGCTTGCCAAACTTCCTACTGAAGAAGTGGAGTCCACCTGTACAAGTGGAAAGGTAACCAACAAGCTTGTGACAATCATCATGGCATCTCACTGCTCTCCATAGGAGGAAAGATTCTGGCCAGAATTTTGTTGAACTATCTGAATCAACACCTGGAGCAAGGCTTGCTACCTGAAAGTCAATGCAGATTCAGGTAGGGTTGCAGTACAGTGGATATGATCTTTGCTGAATGCCAGCTATAAGAGGCAGCATGCTGTCACGATCTGTGAACATCAATGAAGAGGCCACCTACAGGATAGCCAGAGTCAGCTCTGCCTTTGGCAGACTCTAGGACAAGGTGTGGGAAAGGAGAGGAATCACCTTACAAACCAAGCTTAAAGTGTACTGAGCAGCTGTGATTCCTTCTCTGCTGTATGCCTGTGAAACCTGGACAGTATACAGTTGGCACGCCAGGCAGCTGAACTCATTCCACATAAGATGCCTCAGAAAGCTGCTGCACATCAACTGGCAGGACAGAGTGCCAGATACAGAGGTCTATCAGAGGGCTGAGATGGAGAGTGTTCACACAATGCTCAAATGCTCCCAACTCAGATGGGCAGGTCATATGTGCCGTATGGCCGATTAGCACCTCCCAAAGAGATTGCTGTATGGCTAGCTGAAAGAAGGCGAGCACTCTTACGGAGACCAAAGGAAGCACTACAAAGACATTCTGAAGGCTTCCCTTAAGTGGTGCAGAATCAATCCTGATTCGTGGGAGGAAGCTGCACAAGATCGATCTGCCTGGCACACTCAGATCCAGTCTGGAGTAGCTGGCTATGAAGAGAGATGAGTGGAGGAACAGAAGCAGAAATGCCATCAGCGAAAGAGCAGAGCCAGTGCCACCTCTCAGTTTGGCTTACCCCTGGCAACTACTTGTCCTCAGTGCAATAGACACTTTAAAGCAAAGATTGGTCTGATCAGCCATCTCTGTACCCACAACAATTCCCAGTGATACTTGAAGCTGTGGTCATCTTCACTTGTGAAGGACGAACAACAGCACTATTAGGCTGAAGAGGGCAGGATAGACTTTGGGGTAGTGTTAAGCATAGGAGACTGATTGGCTGAAATTTAAATCAGGACAACAAACACCATTTTTTCTAGGCCAGGAATATGTACTGCTTGAATTGTGAAATTCTCCATGGTACATGACCACCTTAGCAATCTGTTCATGAAAGAGGTTGAAGCTCAACCTTGTTAATAATCTTAATGGTGGATGCATTATCACAAAACACCATGATTTCTTTCTGGATTACTTTTGCAACCCAAGTAAGTCTTATGGCAAAATACAATTTATCATGACAACTGACTCTAAATAAATGCCATTGAGATGGATGAAAAGCAGGGATGTGCAGCTCCATCGCTGAGACTGATGTGATATGCATCTCAATGCATTGCTAACAATCTGATATATCCAGGATATATATGAAGCAACTGCTAATGTGATGTGATACATTTCACCCCTACTGCAATGTGGTGCAAATTGATATGATTTGGCTTAACTCAATGCAGTTCAACATGATGCAATGCAAAATAATATGATGCTATGTAATTCTATATGGTACAGACAGTTTGATTTTATATATCTTTACTTCTTCTTAACAGTTAAGTAATTTAAAGATGCTCAGGATTAACCATGAAGCATAGTGCAGTGTGCTGTAACTACTGCCAGCAGATGGATGTACTTTACAGTTTCCTTAACATGCTAGCTCAGTGTAGCATAGCCTCACATCATTAGTGTAAAACAGTGTTTTACTAACACACGTGCAGGTAAATGACTCGCCTGAGGATTTAATGCTTATTACTGATTATCTTGGAATTTAAAGGCTCTCAGGAAATGAGGCTATTAATGCTTTGAATGCCATTGGTTGAATAGGGAGTAGACAGATCTATGATGGAATGTTTGCCAGAAAAAATTCCTTGTGGCAGTGCCTATAGGATTGACACAAAAAGTGTTAAGAACCAATCATGTCCTTTCTCTAGTTCCTTAATTAGCGGTGCATCCAGTACTTCAGGTTGTTTGATTGCTGACTTAAGGTTAGGGCAGATGATGATAAGTACTGGAAAAAGTTGAACCTGCTAGAAGCTTTGTACTAAACTAATCAACAAATAATGGGCAAAACAATGGATTGGATGCTACTTGGGGCCTTTTTTAAGCTCATAGACATTCATGTCCTGGAAGGCTTAATTGTTCTTCACAAATTGCGACCATTGGGGCAACTGACTTTAGATGATTGTCTCCAGGGTAAAGTGCAAGGGGTTGGACATGGCACACTTCAACTCCTGTGAGACAGCAGTGTAACTTGAGCTTGGTGAATACATAGACTTTGAACAAGGGAGGTGGAGTGCAAGAAAGACCTTGGAGTAGGAGATGGCACAACGTCCAGTGAACTGCCTGCTGGTCAAGGCTAAATTGACTATGGATGAGTTAGTCTTTGGTTAAAGCACTGGACATAAACATATAATGTCTCTGTATAACTCAGGAGCCATGTTGAATTCCACTATGGTTAAATTTTTTGTGAGTCTAGGGTCGCTTTCTTTGAACTTGACAGAATCATCACCATGTTCCATAATGTGTTGCCATTGGACTCTGAATGTATTGAAACTTTATTAAATTAAATGAATTTAATTCCTGCCAGAATCTGCACTTGCATTTGAGGAGTGATAGCAACTGCAGGAGTAATGAAAGGCACACCAGTAGTTACAGCCAGATCTGTCATGGCGAGGGTTCTCCTGGGCAGGAAGGCTTTGGTGATGGGTGGTCAGAGGCTGGAGTAACTGGAGGACCCTGTGTCTAAGGACCAGGTCTCTGGCCGCTTGCAGCTGCTAATGGTCGCTTGCTTTGGCAGCAGGTTGGACTCTAGGTTGTTCGGAGGCTGGTGTTGTAGTGGAATCCCTGGGGCTGTGTTTTCTTTTGGCATTAATTTCTGTCCAGTGCTTGTAGAGGAAAAGGTGATCTCTGACAGAGATAAAATGTGCTCCCAAAAAGAAATGAAAGCTCTGTGTGATGAGTCCAATGGAGCCTGAATGCCATGGCTTTATAAGGCAGAGGAAAATTTCTCAATGGCCAGTCACAGATTGGTTGCTGTTGGCTCGCTGCCAACCTGGAGCTGCATCTGAAGGAGGACCTGCAGTGGTGGCTTCATGAGGAGGAGATGGGCAAGTGTCCTCCAAGAAATCTCCATTCAGCAGTGGCTTTCCTCAAAATCAATGCTTGACATGATAAAGAATACACAAGGTAAGAGCATTTAAATTTATATTTTCCAGTCGTAGCACACTGTATCACAAGTGAGATGTTGTTTTGGAGCAAGCTCAGGAAGTGAAAAGGAATGACAGGAGCACTCCTTAAAAGAACTTCCTTCATTCAAGAGGCAATTATAATTGGTGCTTGTGACTAAGCTGATTGTCAGGTGATAGCTGGGAAATGGGCAGACTACTGTGGCCTGCCTGAACTAATGCTATGCTTGATTAATGATTGGCAGCACCATTTACAATATCTAAGGGCTGTCCTGAGATCATTTATATGTGTGGGACTCACAGTAAACCCAAAGAAATGTGGAATTGGACAGGTGGAAGTACAGTATCTGGGCTTTCACTTGGGTCATGGGCAGGTGTGTCCCCAAATTAATAAGACTGCAGCAATTGTGGCCTGTGCAAGACCCAAGACCAAAAAAGGGTGAGGCAGTTTCTAGGACTGGCTGGCTATTACAGGAGGTTAATATACAGTATAATTTTTCACACATCACCAGCCTGCTGACTGACCTCAGTAAAAAGGGGGCACCAGATCTGGTCCAGTGGATGGAACCATGCAAATGGGCTTTTGCCCAGGTTAAGGTGGTTTTGTGTGGGGACCAGCTGTTACATTCACCTGACTTTTCTCTCCTTTTTGTCTTGCAAACTGATGCATTCAACTGAGGGCTGTATTGTCCCAGGTGGTGGAGGGGGAGGAGCACCCTGTGCTGTACATCAGCTGCAAGCTCTCGGGAAAGCAAGTACAGCATAATCTATGGGAAAGCAAGTACAGCATAATCGAGAAGCAGTGTCTCGCCATCAAATCGGCATTCCTCACTCTCCATTATTAACTGTTGGTGATGCCCTTTCACTCTCTATTCCAACCATACCCTGCTCCAGTGGCTCCACCACATGAAGGATGCCAATGTGCAGATCACTCGTTGAACCTGTGCTGGATTATTGGCAATTTACTTGTGTGTCTTTTGTGTTCTTTCAGAGAGAAGCCAGTTACTTGGGGGAGACAGAGGTGAACTATCCAGTGCTGTGTGCGCACTTGCGCAAAGATCAGAAAGAACTCACTGAAAAGTGATCTTTAAATTAAAAATAAAATGAACCTTGAGTTGTCAAGCCTGTCTCCCATTTCCTCATTCCCTCAATCTGTGAGAGTGTTAAACTTGGTTTAAGCCGTAGGTTTTGCCTCTGAAGACTGCATTTGTTGTTCAAAAGGAGAAACTACCACGAAGTCCTGAGAGCTATCTATGGGAGAAAGTCAAGTCATTTTGAAGCTGACAGAGGAGGGAAAATCAATAAGAGACATTACACAAGCATTGGGCATAGTCAATACAACAATTTTAAATGTCCTAAAAAAAACAAAAAACACTGGTGTATTAATAATTGGACAATGAACAGTCCAGTCAAAGAAAACAACAGAAACAGTGTGACAGAAACATTGTGAGAGCTGTGAATAAAAACCTGATAATGACAGTCAGTGACATCACCAACAACCTTCACAAGACGAGGGTGAATGTATCATAATCTACTGTTCGAATAAGATTTTCAGAACAGAAATGGGTAAACCACTCATCAGTAGTAAGTACTGGAAGGCCAGATCAGTATTTGCAAAAAAAATATAGAGATTTTCTTTTCTTTTTTTTTTGAGTGTTCTTCTTTCATGTATCAACAAACATTTATTAATTTAGGTGTGTGTATACTCACTGGCCACTTTATTAGAAGCACCCATACACCTGCTGTTTTATGCAGTTATCAAATCAGCCAATCCTTTGACAGCAGCACAATGCATGAAAGCAAGCAGATACAAATCAAGAGCTTCAGTTAATGTTCACGTCAAATATCAGAATGGGAAAAATTGTGATCTCTGTGAGTTTCACTGTGGCATGGGTGTTGATGCCAGATGGACTGGTTTGAGTATTTCAGAAACTGCTGATCTCCTGGGGTTTTCACAC
>JAODVO010000024.1:36745433-36755517 GCA_025400055.1 Notarius lentiginosus | reverse complement strand
AGACAGTATATAATGGCTGCTGACATATGAAATGGCTTAATAATGACTGGTTGAAGATTCCTGATCTTGTCTGGCAGATGCTGGTCTATGCATTATTGTATAGCATCTTTCTTTTGTGTAGTAAAGTTATCTGGACTGAGTGAGTGGTTTCTTTCCTTTGTTATGTGCTTCAGCCTCAATCCCATCAGGCTGTTCTTTTAGTTGTGATTATACACCCAGCAAGTTGGGCCTAAATAGTTTGACCTGTTTCATGGGCCTACTTGAGTTAACAGTGGGAGGTAGCAGATTGAAGTGAGAGGGAGCGGTATTTGTGGATGGGCACTCCATTGTGTTACTTAGATGGTTCTCACAGTGGGCCCCAAGCTGCACCCTCACATTCCCACCCCTTCCACCACACAGCTGCCCTCTATGCCAGTCTGAAGGGGCTGAATGCTCGCCTAAAAGCCATGGCATAGGGCAGATGGCACACAACCAAGATTGTGAACTGGGGTCTGTCACAGATCTATCGCAAACCTACATGTGGTCTGATAGAGTAGATGTGATCATCACAAGAAGCTCCATCTTGGCTCTGGGTGAATACAACCAAGGGAAGTAGTGACTCGATTTCCTTACGTACCACAGTCCTTATTCTTATGGCATGGATTTCACTGCCCTTCATAGTTAATTTTTTCTGTTTCCAACCTCAGTATCTAATGATGAAGTCACTGATTATGTCGACAAGGTGTGTTAGGGAAATCATTAAACAGTGCAGGACAGTGGGTCTCCTTCAGGACAGCCATTGAGAACTCTTTCCATCTTGTTGTCATGGTATTTCCTGTTGATTATTTGTGTTGACCCTGAGATCCTCAAAAGCTGGATTTCTTTGTCAAATTGGTTGAATCAGTTCTCAATGTTGATGTTCCCATTCTGAATATTAGTTGAAACCGAGTGGGAGTGTGGCATTGAGCAGGAATCGATTTGAATAGGGGGAACATAATGGGTGAAAGGAAGGACAAGAAGAAGACATGGAGAGATTAATTCTCTCTTCTAATAATAGGTACAAAGCGAGGCTTCTTAAAACAGGAAGTCTGGACCTTTGGCTCTAAACATATGCATGCTCTTGGAAAAGCCCATTTAGTGCCAAGGCCACCTGTGCTTTGGAAAAAAGTGCAAACTTGTCAGACTGGGAGGTTAGTAGGTCTTAAGCTCTTAATCTTACGACAAAGAAAACCCGGGTGAGGAGGTGTGGAGTTAGGAGCTGCATCGCTAATAGAACTATCAGGATTGCAATTCCTAACAAGAGCCAAGTTCAGACACTTTCAGAATGGGGCAACTGGGATGTTGGACTCTTTTTTCAATTAAACAAGAGCTGTCCTCAAGTCTCTTTGTTTCCTGATTGTGTTGTCAGGCATTGGTGTATGCAGAATGGTGTGTGTATGTGTGCATACAGTTAATTAACACTGTCTGGAAGTGCTTTATTGGTGGGAAAGGAGGTGAAGGCTCTGATTTTTACAGCCCTTGACATAGACTGTGAGCTCTCTATTCTAATAGTAGTAGGCAGCAATGCTGCTCCTTCGCTTACACCTGCTCCCCAGGGATGTAAATGGACCATGGGGGCCTTTGTACAGAGACTGAATGATATATCTGGTTCAATTTAATGCCTATTAAATTTAATAAATAGAACATAAAACATTTTAATAGCATTAAATAACCTGAATATTTCCTTCCAACAATGTCTTCAAAGCCAACTGAGTATATCACCAGATCATTCATTCTGCACATATAGTTTATTCTCTGCAAGAGGCCAGAGTCACAAAGGTAGTGGGCCATGCACCACCTTCATCGCTGTCCTCACAGTGGTATCCACCTATTTAGGAGTGCCCATGAGTCAACTAGGATTAGACTGTGATTGTCTGGGATTATGTGGAATGGAGTAGGGATTAGTGCTGATTGCCAGTTTCTGGGGTGTGAGAGGTCTGGGATGCTCAAACAGACCCTGACTCATCTTCTGATTCAGGCTCATTCAGATCTACGCACAGAAAGAAGTTAGCAAAATTAATTAGAAAGTTTTAAGAGCAAGAATATCAGACACATGTCAGAGTAAACAGAATGAGCATACCTGTTTCAGCACTTGAGGCACAATAGAGTGCATCATCATCATCATCATCAAGAAGAGAAAGAAAGGTGAAAAATATAGAACAGACAAATATTTTGAGTTCAGATGTGCTGAAGTCAAAGAGTATTAGTTTATGGAATATGACATGGTATTAGCATCGTGTACACGGACTCTTGGACTTTAATCTGTAGTAACACAGGAATAACATATTTTGACTTTCTGGTTGCTGATGTTCTGTGCATACTTAGCAAGTACTACCAGGCCTGGTGACTTGATGAAAGGCTGTGGGGAGCTCAGCTGCAGCTTCAAAAAGCAACTCTTTCCTTCTCCCTCCTCATAAGCAAACCCCACAACAGATTCATGCTTTGTGTTCACGTTTACCCTGTTGCCATGGTTACCCTCCTCAGTTGGAGGTGCTACCTTGAGGAGCCATTCTTCGATCACCTGACAGGAGAAGCTGGTTGTATTTTTTTTTATCTGTCTGTCTGTCTGTCTGTCTGTCTGTCTGTTTGTCTGTCTGTCTTTTCAGTCAACAACATATAGACTGTGGGATTTTTAAATAAAACATGGATACATATTCTAAATGATTTTAAAATCATCACTCATTCACTTTCCGATAAGAACACATCATTAAATGTACCCTTCTGGCTACACACACTACAAGTTGAAACTGGTATTGTTAAGTCACTTCCCATGACAGTGTGGGAAACAAGCAGATGGGTTGTGATAGAAATGATTATCAATTAAGAGTATTATTTTGAACAACAACAAAATCACCAATGGAAGATGCTCCACTAAATAAATGGTACAATTTTTATACAGTATATCAGGTTGTGTCTCCCAGATTTGTGCAATAAATGCATCATCAAAGTAAGAAACATTGACAATGTATCTTTTAAAAGACACACCCATGAATGTTCCCAAATTGGTTCACTGGGATAACATGTATGTTATATCTCTAGCCCCATATCTAGCAAATGAAAATATGATACTTATTTATTCTTTCAGTACATGCACACAAATAAGTCTTAATAAATACACTTCAGTCATTTCCCTAGATATAATAGAGCAGAGTTTTACTTGTGCAACCTGCACCTATGAATTTGTGTGTTTAATAAAGTGCATGACTAAAGACAGTAGACTTGACTCAAACTTCAGCTCAGAGACTTGAGACCTGATTTGGAATTGGCAAAGTGACTTGTCAGCATGTGTAATTCTTTCAATTGATTTGACTCTGGATAAAGAAGTAATAAAATAGAATGTAGTCACTTGAATGGGAGTAAGTGAGGAGCCTCTCTGGGGCAAATAAAGGTTAGAGGAGTACTGAGAGGATAAGATTAGGAAAGCAGATTGAACAAGAGTGGGAGGCAGATTTGTCTGACTTTATTATTTGCATTCACCACTGGCACAACTCAACTTGTTTCCTTTCTCAGACTGGGAGAAGAGGCTGGCGATAGGCCAGGCTGGCACATGCTTCAAACACAACCCAAGCTAAGCACACTGAACCATTGATGAGCTGACATCCACACCAGTCTGAGGGAGAAATCCCCTAGTCACAGAAAAACCTCCACAGTCAATAAACAGAATACATGTCAGCCAGTCATCAATAGCCGCAATACAAAGAAACTGAGTAATGAAGCCTTTCAGGATGACTGCTTCTATGAAATTACATGTTCAGAATGAGTGAAAAATTATATTTCCTTTAATATGTTAATAGTCTGTGCTTTTTTTTGTCTTTTCATATACAGAACTCCATACGCCACAATCTGTCACTCCACACCCGCTTCATCCGAGTGCAAAATGAAGGCACAGGGAAGAGCTCCTGGTGGATGCTGAACCCTGAAGGGAGTAAGGCTGGGAAAGCTCCCCGGCGACGGGCTGTCTCCATGGACAACAGCACCAAGTACCTGAAGTGCAAAGGCCGTATAAACCGCAAGAAGGTGCTAGGCAGAGCAGTGGTGGGGACAGTGGGGCAGGGATTTCATGGCTCCCCACAGCAGCCTAGTCCAACAGGGAAGCCTGCCACAGGAGCAACAGGTGTTGGGGAGGAGTTTGAGACATGGACTGATCTCCACTCTCGGACTAGTTCTGTAGCCTCCACACTGAGTCTGTCTCCCATTATGGCAGAGGAGGAGTTGGAAAACACAGAGGAGGGTAGGTTGTCCTGCTCCACTTCCCCACACATCTACCCCAGTCCCTCCAGCACTCGCTCACCTGTGGCACATTGCCCACCTGTGGAGTTGCCACAGTTAGCAGACCTCACTGGAGCCATCAGATTGGAAGAAGGTTACCATCACCAACAGCCCCCATGCCACAAGCGCCCTCCATACCACTACAGCACTGGGTCAAAAGTTCAGGGCTCCTACAGTAGCCCTGCCTATGGACAAGCAGGCATGGGCATGCTGTGCCACCAAACACCATTGCAGACCATCCAGGAAAATAAGGCCTCCAGCTTTTCTGGCAACATTCAGACTTACTCAGGCACAAATACCCTACATAATCTGCTTATTGGAGGCTCACAGTACTGTGTTAAGGACATGATGCTTGGCCAGGATCATGAGCCCATGATGGTTCCTTCTAGCAGTAGGGTGGGCAACTGTCATAGCCATAACTCTGGGCACAACCACAATAGCACACATGATCATAACCCTGCTCATAGTCACAACAGCACCCACAGTCTCAACCAATCACACAGCCACAGCTCTGGTTCAAACATAGCCAACAACCCCAATCATAGCCACAGCATGAATCACAACATGAGTCACAGCCTGGGACAGAACCATCAGACTCAGAGCCATGCTGTCCATGCTCAACCCATCAGTGGCCACATGCAGTCATACAGCCATAAAGCTCCATATTTGTACAGTCCTCCAGCCCATGCACACCTTCCTGCCTCAACTACTCTGCCCCCAAACCCTGCTGGCATGCAGGGTATCTCTCAGGACTCTTGCCACCTAGCCACTGCACCACACCCTCATCCCCGCTACAGCGCCACATACCCAGGCCCACACCAGCAGGCAATGACTGATGGACCATACCATCAAGCTCAGGGAATGGGGGGAGGAGGCAGTGGTTACCAAGGGTACCACCACCCCCATCACGGCTACCCTCATGAGCGGCTACCAGCAGACCTAGATCTGGACATTTTCCATGACAGCCTGGACTGTGATGTCGAGTCTGTTCTCCTCCATGATATGATAGACTCAACAGAGGAGATAGACTTTAATTTTGACTGCTCCCTGGCACAGGGGATGGGTGTTGGGATGGGCATGGGCATGAGCATGGGACTCACAGGCCCACAACAGAGCCACAGTAACCAGAGTTGGGTTCCTGGCTAAGATGCCATGCTTTCTTATGGACACTAAAAGAGATCAAACTACCTTTAGGCCTGCTTAGAGCGGGGTGCACCGCTTCCTTTCCAGGGAGATGCACTGTGCGTGACAAAAATCAAAATAAAAAAACAAACAGTTTCATTTTCTAAGTTCTGTCTTACTCTGTCTGCTCATCTATCTGTTTTTTTTTCTGAAATGGCCCTCTGTTAGACCCTTTCTGCTTAATGTTAACCTTTTGCTCTTCCCGAATGAACCGTGATGACAATCTCAACTGTGTTACCCAACATTGCCTTCTTCTCCAGTCAAAACTAAATGCTTGAGCACTTTATCTGCGTAAAACAAATCCATTACATACTCTCACAATGGTGAGTTGGCCCCTTGATGGCAGGAGCTGTAGCTGGCATGCTTCATACACTTATGAGGCCAGTATGCAGAAAAATAAAACAGAATTGTTTACTCATAGAGAAGTTATTCAGCTTGCATAATAAACCGATTGAAAAGTCCTAATGTTTCAACTGGGTGGAAATTCTGATTGTTACATTTCCGAAAAACCTTGTGGACATCACTTCTGTTGGAATAAAGACAAGCAGGCAGTGATTCCTGGCCCACTCCCTCTAATTCTCTCAGTGAGAGATTATGTTAGATCTCACTCACCTTTTCTCACTGATAGCTTCAGCTCCCCTACGAGCCCAGACTGGCCCATCATCCTTCATTGGCCCATTATCGGCTTGATTGAAATTCAGCGTCTTGTTTTTAATCTCCAAAGTGATGCTGCAGTGATGCATCATTACTGCAGATTGAATATACCCCCCTCCTATCACTAGGCCTCTCTTCCCTCTCTCACATACTGTATGTTGAGTGATGGGTATGATTAACACAGTCATCCAATAAACAGCGAGTCAGTAGAACTGTCTGCTTGTCCAGAATAGGACATACACAGAAAATAAATTATAACAGAAAGAGCAACACATTTGTTTCTTATTATTTTCATTTATAGAATTGTTAGAAACCCATAATGGCAGTTTGGTCTCTCTTGTATGTGGCGAAAATGGGACGTGTTGTATTGTAACTCCATGTGATGTTTAATTTTGAGGTGCTATGAGATAGATATTATTTTATACATTTTTAGCATTATTTTTATTTTATATGTCAGTAATCATGGATGAAAAAAGACAAAAATCAATAAATCAGGTAAACATCAACATAGTCTAGGATTCTGCCTTATTTTATGTGTAGTAAAAAATGGAAAAAATTAAAATGGAAAAGGACTTGCAGTGATTTGTGGCAGTGGCTATGCCAGTGAAAGAACCATTCTCTCTATAATGACTCCTCTTTCTTGATTCTGTGTGTGTGTGTGTGTGTGTGTGTGTGTGGTCTCTATAGCTACGGCCCCATGATCCTTCTAAACTTGTTCCTTTCCTCCTTAAGCACGGCTGTGCGCCTTAAAGCAGCCAGGAGGGAAATGGGGTGCGTCATTATGGCAAAAGGTCAAGGATAACTTACTCCATCAACCCTTGCACTCAAATAAAGCTACTCAATTGGCCCGGTTTTTGTGACACGAAGCCATGACCCAGTGGGATATCCTTAGTACAATTTTTGTTGTCATTATTTAATATTTGTCCCAGTCATCTGATATGTCAGACTGCACACTGCTTTCTCTGCTTTGCCTATTAATCATACTCTTGTGCAAGCTCTCACTGCAGTACCAGCCATCTTGACTCAGCATACATGCTTAAAAAAATCCGTGTTAATGCAGATATCAGAATAGTAAGCTCTAATATTAAATATTTAATATATAACGGCAGTCTTATAATGTTATTGTATGGAAGTGAGGACTAACTACATGTGTCTCCTTCCTTCATTTTGTGTGTTTAAGGGATCGCTCTTTCTTTACTGTTCTATGACCTTTTATTTTGTATAAAAATCTATATATTGAGAATATTGTATTATAAGTTTTTAAAGATGGAAAAGGATATCTCTTTCATTGTTTCTTTTTTTAAGAGAATGTATCTCATCATTTGGTGACTGACAAACAAATAAAATCAAATGTTAATCATTCTTTACATGCCTGGGATGTGATTTATATTTTATATTATACAGTATATGGCCATTCCACATTTTGTTTTTGGTACAATAGATGTTATGGTGTAGCTTACATTTTTCACCCATTCACAAATGGATGTATAGTGTATAGCGCAAATGTATTTTTAAGCACTAAAACACTATAGAAGAAGATATTGAAAAAAGTTAGTGCATAATCTGCATAATGATACTAAATGTAAATAATGCATAATGTTACATGTAAGTAGGTCTTGCATGCAGCTCTGTGTGTTAGTTCACAGATGAACAGCAGAATGTTGAAAATTAGGTCTGCGTTATATGGTACAGGTTGTATTGTATACCGGTGTGGTAGGTGGGGGTATGGGTAGGATGGAGGTGAGAGTCTAAGAGTCTAATAAGGCTTGTTATCGCCTCTGAAGCTGTAGGTTGGTCACAGCTGTCATAGTCCCATCTGAGGCGTTTTCACAGAGGGAGAGTGCTTCTCTGCACAGCCATACTGTCTGCCCCCTAGGGAGTCCCTCCTCCCACTCCGGCAGAGATGCACGCTTTTAATTGACTCAACTTCGGCAGTCCCTCACTGGGGAGGGACAGTCGGAGAGAGAGAAAGAGAGAGAGAGAGAGAGAGAGAGAGAGAGGGCAAAAGTATGGAGATGAATACAAAGACATAGAAAACAATAGGTAGAAGAGAAGTATACAAGAACCATGTCTGATCCACCATGGATAGTCATCCTTCAGGTTTATCAATTAGAGATATTAACATGGACCTCATATTCGATGAGTTTACAATCCTGTCTATCTAACATATGGCTGTCAGCAGTAGAGCCAGTAGATGTCAAAGAGCTTAACTGAATTAGCTCTGTGGAATGTTCTTTTCCTTACTGTTAAACGTTGGCTGATATGATGAAATAGACTTCATATCAAAGTATGCTATCTTCATACAGCAGATCAGCGGTGAGACAAGGTGAGAACATGTCACTAATGTTGTTTGGTGTTGCGCTCATGTTCACAATCCCCCCTTAATCTTTTCCTCACTCCTCCCTGCTTCACTCTGGAGTCTTTAATCTCAGGATCGCATGTTAGACCATGAATCTGTCTGACTAACACATGCACATATAGGCTGCTTAATTCACACCAGTCTAACTGACACATTTAATTACTTACTGACAGTAAAGAGTCATTAGTGAGTAAAACTAAAGGCAAGTGCTCCAAAACATATCAGATCATATATATCAGAAGATATAACATGGTGAATACAGGCATAGCCATTGGGAAGGAAAGAATGACATATCACACTCAGTTTACCCCTGATCATTTCATACAGCTGGAGTCTAAGCATCCTTATCCATATTCCTCATATTCAAGTTGCATGAAATGACCAGCCTCAAAAGAGGTCTGACACCCTGTTTACATCTGGTTATTTGATGCATTTTGAATCTGGATTATATTCTGATAATATTTCCTCTACATGCATTTACACTTGCATCTCTGCTCTGGCAAACTCAAATCTGCTGTATTATGCTTAAAAAAAAAACAAACAACAACAACAACAACAACAATTAACATATGTGCTTCTCTTTTTTAGTTACTTTATGAATAAGTGACTGATTTTTCATGTCATTTTTAATCTCAGGTACAGTCTAACATGCTCCACCTTCAGCAGTCATAAAGCATGCGTGCGACTGTTAGGAGGAGTTTTGGTTGTCAAATGTGACTTGGAAAGACACACTTACACTCATATAACATTGCTAAAATGCATCTCAGACCTCTTGAAGTGGTTTAAAGCTTCAGAATTAAATCTGTTTCAAATGCATTTTGGGTGCATTTACACTTTCTCTTTTATGTGGATAAGCTTTCAAATATAATCCTGATTCATAAGACACATGAAACACACATGTGTAAATGGGACTTGAAACACATTTATCCAGATGTAGTAGACAAGTATATGCACCCTTTTTGGGGGGGTAATACACTGTATAACCATTCAAGGAGCATATAAAAGTAGCAGATCAGGAGTTAGCCTCCTACAACAGCTTGTTATTCCTGCTTTAGATGGTAAGCAGTTGGAGGAAGGATGAAGCAGTAAAAACAGTGGTGTCGATGAGCATCATAACAAAACAGATCTGGGAATGCAGCATGAGTTCAGAATATACCAGACAGAATAATACTCTAATAAAACTGAAAGAGAGGAGAAAAGATGAGGTCTGATGAGTAGGACTGTAGAAAATAACAGACATGTCTTATAGCCATGGGAGTGTTTGTATGTGTGTGGGAATTATTTTATATGTTGGTGATCAAATATCTGTATGTTTTGATATTTGACATTTAGGGTAAGTCAGGGAGCATCTGGCTAGCTATAATATATTGAAACAAACAAACAAACAAACAAAACTCAAGGGACCAAAAGTTTCCCTTTTGATTACTAAGGTTAAGGTTAGCATTAGAGAGATGAGAAGAAATGGCATGAATTAGCTTTATTAATAATTATGTCAGTGGAAATTTCTCACAGGGATAGGAACTCAAAAGTGTGTGTGTGTGTGTGTGTGTGTGTGTGTGTGTGTGTGTGTGTGTGAGAGAGAGAGAGAGAGAGAGAGAGAGA